>DWJN01004742.1:0-12111 GCA_018248895.1 Carystus phorcus
AAATACGTCTGTGTGTGTGAACTTATCCAGATGCGTAATCTCAAGTGGTTCAAGCGAAGGCTCGAACACCTAAATATATATAAATTACGTGTTACGGTGTTTGTCCGCGATGGACTCCTAAACTACTTAATCGATTTTAATCAAATTTTGCATACCGTGTCCAGTTTAATCCAACTTGAAAGATAGGATAGCTTACATCTCAATTTATAGTCGCAATAATATTTTATTGCAAAATGTTTGTATAATATCTTACAAACAATTAGTTCCATAAGATTCTAACAGATGGCGGTGTAAGGCAATTAGTCTGCTACATTCAGTATATAAACCTTAGTCACAGCAACGCGTGGCCGGGTCTACTCGTATCAATATAAACTCAGAACAGTGGAAAAGAAAGTAAACGAAGATCTTTCAAAATCAAGTAACCATTAAATCGCACTATAGTTATTTATCGAGTCATGATAAACAAAAATGTATACATCATTATGAAACAAATTCATGATTACACATTTTTGAGACAAAGTATGTATACTTTCTTTTACAGTGTTTATATTAGTCTGAAACTTGTCAGCATATACATTTCATTGGGTGTGACTGTCCACGCAACTGTGCAAGGATAAAAAAGGAGAATCCCTGCTTCCATAGTTTAGTTGTTAGTGACTACCTGCGAACCGAAGGTTGCCGGATTCAACTCCCGGTCACGGCAGACATTTGTGAGACATAAATGTTTCTTCATGGATTAAAGATGTTAGATGTATAGTCCATGCCACTCCTATCCTATCCGATCCTAGTCCGAGGGAATGAGTTTGTTAGCTTATTTATTCTTAAAGAATTACCTGTATCACTAAGCCCGACGGTAATTGTAAAGGCGACCTTGATTTTACTTATATAAGGTCTTTACTCGTCTGGCTAGCTACTACCTACTAATATCGACCGGAGAATAAGTTTAAACTGTAAACCAACAGTTTTAGATTAAGTTTAAAAGCAGTTTTCCCGCTTACGCTAGACACGTGTCTTGATCCGTACTATTACCGATATCCCTGGAATTATAGACTTACGTTTATATAATTACAATGACATACCACCAATAATCCTCAACAGTATCGAAAGTGGTCAGCTCTATTTGATTTTCCTCCCAGTTCCTCTTCTCGTTTGTGAACAACCAAAAACTCCAGACATTCTGTAAAGGATGCTTGATTCCTTCCAGCGGAAACTCCTCGTACTCCTTGCAATCATCAGCCACGACTTGGTTGGAGCCCTAATTTGACACGAGAACCATAATTATAATATCCAGCCATGAAGTATAATCGACTCCAGTTCAAATTCACGTAAATTAAAAATTTAATTTTCGTTTTTTTTGTGTATACTTCCTTATTAAAAAAGGATAAATGTAGCAAAACTGCACACAAATGAAATATATTCCTCTTTTCATTGCACAATAAAATGACTCACATCTCTGATACTGATACCGTGCGTTGCGGCAAATACTGTACTTTATGCACGGCTGATATATTCATATTAGTTCACTACACTATCGACATAGTTAAGGCAATAACATTTTAATTTACTTACCTTCGTAATAGCACTGTTCTCTACCATGTTGTTAGTCAATTTGAATTCCGTGTTCACTATAGAACAGTTCGACCCTTTTTATCGCGTAGATATCAAACGATGAAATGACAAATAATTTACTGTAACAGAATTCCCCGAGTTCAGTGTTGCCTTTTAATATATTTTAACACGCATCACTCACACATTATTGGACATTTTGTAATAGATTTATATGTTCTATAGCGTTAGAACACGAAAGCTATTAATTATACACATATGTATATTCAACATAAGACGATACGATATCATTATCGGACGCTTTACCGATGTCGGGTAATTTAACTTTAAATGATACGGGAATAAATGCAAATTATTTTATTGTACGTAGCGTAATGTACGATACGAACCAGTTGCGAGAATAAGCGTACAATGGGCGGCGTTTTATGTTTATATCATCCAACCGATCCAATACCTACTTACAGATAAATCTGTGCGTTATACTCTGGGAAAATCTATATTGTAAAGACAAAAATTTATCAGTACCTAAGTATAAACGCATTACCATTTTTGAATACGCACTCACATAATAATGTTAGTTAATATACTAATATTTCCACTGATATACAACATATTTATTCATCGCAACTGATGCCCGAATCGTCTGTCTGTAGAAATATGGGACTAATGGGAAGTATGCTGAATAATCGGAAAAATAAATAATACAAACACATCCCCTTTTAAGCGTTTATGAAATGAGTTATATTACTTTCTTAATGTTCTCCTTCACTATATCTATACTAATAATATAAAGCTGAAGAGTTTGATAGTTTGAACGCGCTAATCTCAAGAACTACTGGTTCAAATTGAAAAAATCTTTTTGTGTTGGATAGTCCATTTGCCGACAACGGCTAAAGGTTTTATAACATAACGTTGCGGCCAATATAAGCTGAGCGTTAATAAAAAATGTTACAAAAACAGGATAAATTTTCCAGGATGATACGAAATTCGCTGGGTATAAGACCAATTTAATTATGTTAAACGCATCTCTTAAATTAAAAAAAAGATCATAAGTTTCATTAAAATTATAATTATGCGAGGAGGAAAAATTTAGAATTTTAGACACGTGAGTTTCATTCAACTTAATTTACTTGGTACTTACGCATTTCACGACAAATTTTAAACAAGTTTCAGCTTATTTATACCATATTACCGTACATGATAAATAAAACCTAATATATAAGGTTAAGTCTTTTCTAACCAAACGAACTAATAATTTAATAATGTAATATTGTAATGTAAATAAATATCATGAACGGCCTTTTTAAATCTATTTTCCTACGAGTTTGACGGATACTATTTGTCAAATTTGTCTTTTATATTTTTAAACTTAGTCGAGTCGAGATATTAAGAAAGAAACGGAGTATTGAATCATCTGCAATAGCTACTGCCACAGAAAATACAATGCAACTATCAATGTTTTTAAGTGATACGCTGATTGCTATAGCTAATAAAGGATGTAGGTAATAGGAAAGTAAATTATCTATCCTAGTTTACTTCTAATGACGGTAGAAATAGTTTTCGCTGTTGAAAATGATTTATGGTAACGAGAAACTATATTTTCTACAGCGTACTAAAATTAAATAAAGAACCAATAAACGGGGTTTTTTTGCCAAGAATCTACCCATAAACTTCATAGATTAATTTAGCATAAAGGAGACTCCCATGATTTCTATACGTTTATTCTACTGACCTCATTGAAAAACTTACCACTCGGTTTAGTATTAGTTCAAGGGTGATGCGATTTATCGCCCAGCAGACGGGTTTAGACAGAATAAAAACCCAATGAATAAAATTTCACGAGTAAATGAATTTTGGATGGAGGAATTAGATAAATTGAGATGAAAAATTAAACAACACCATTATTTTACTTCAGTACTTTTATATAAAATACCAAAATATCTTTGACCAACAGATACAAACATCAAATTACAAATAATGCATGTTACTGGAAAAGATACAGAAAAAGTAGGTGCTCATAGTGAAAATAAAATTACTTGCGTTGATGTAGTTCCAAGCAATACATAACTTATGACCAGTAAACGGTACTTCAAAATGCTTTCAATTTATCTTTCAATATATAAATGTGAGTAAATACAAACTTACATCTATGTGACCTCACACACATACTCAAGCACAGCTTTAGTACAAATCAGACTTGTGTTTACATTAATCGGTAAAACAAGTTATTATCAAACCTTGATAGAATAAACTATCAAAAAGAGAAAAAACTTTAACGTCAACGTAAATACTACTTCTGTTAAATAAAAAGTTTTTTATACTATGATCATACAGCCACAGTAGAAGGAATGATACTATATGGGCCTAAACTAAGGGCCAATTTGAAAAGAAATCTCTTACACAATTATAGTAAATAACACCTCATAGTAGTTCCATACAACTGTGGCTGCATTAAGTGTACAATCAATTTATACCATCTAAACAGTGTAAAGATTCTTGGTAGCCGAGCTATGCTTCACCATTGTATCTCTATGAATTTGAAAACCAATCTTTCCATGGATTCCGAGCTGCTCTTTTATTTTTCTTCCTATTTCCAGATTTGCTTGCTGCTTTGATGTATCAGCAGTCCAAACACCTATTAAACAGATAAATACACTTTCAGTAAAAATATTAAATGGAAATAATTGTTTCACATTTAGAAAACTTTCATACTGCTAATTTTGGGCATTATTTATTAACCAATTTATAATAGCATTAGCATTGCTAGTTTAATTTGTATCTTTACGTATTCTGTGCTTGTTCACAAAACATAAAATAAAAAAAAAAACAAAATGTATGTTAAAGTATTTTTTGTATTAATAGAATTAAAATGGTAGTATGTATATAATATATATTAGGCTGTTACACATTGTTTTAAACACTTTCCCAAAAAAAAAATCTAATTAAATAGATATCATTAAAGGCCTTCTATAATCTAGTAACTTACCTATTTTATCAAGTTTGGCTCTAACATTAACAACAGCACCACAAATTTCATCAGAGTGATCAAAATTTTCACCAATTAAAAGGAGAACCTGAAAAAATCAAAATCATTTAAAAATCTTTAACTAACGAAATACTGGTCCAGAGTACAATTGGTTTGCTTAGAACAAAGGCTCTCATTAGTACCAGACCAGTTTATTTAAAATCTCCTCCAATATCAGAAATAAATATACATATTCAAATTAAATACATAAAAAAATTAATAGTACTTACTACATCTAACCAAAACCGATCAAGATCAGAGTTTCGTTGCTTCTTCTCCAAACTGATAAGCCACCTGCCGCCCATCTTGTTAGCATCGTCCTCCCACATTGGACGGATGCCCTGCTTGAAGACTGCATAGTCATGACCTTGACGCAGCTCTGAAGGTAACTTGATGTGGTGGTACAGTCTGAATCACAAAAAAATACAATTCATTGTAACTTCCAATATTTATAATGTACACTATGTCCGTACCAGGTCTAAATAAGTTCAAATTCAAATTCAAAATCATTTATTCATATAGGTATTATTTCAATACACTTATGCACGTCATTTTTTGATTCTACCACCGTTTCGGAAAGGTGCTTTTATATCGAGGAGAAGAAACGGCGAAAGAAAGTTGTTAAGTTAACTTGCATAATATATTTTTTAATGCATAATAGGTATTAGGATTGTTTAATTTATAGTCATCTGAATATTTTTTAACATAAAATCAGAATTTACAGATAAAACTTAAAACTTAAAAATGGCTGCCCAAAAAAATGCATTTTCAACTTGTTAAGTTATTCATGCCTAGTATGGATCTTATAGTATCACACATTTACAACAAAAATGTTGGGCATTTCTGTTAGTGACTATAACCTCTAGATGACTTCATATTTCAATCGAGTTCTTATAATCAAAACTATGTTTAACTTCCAATGGTTTATATATTAAATTTGATCTTCGTATGGATATTAAACTGGTAGAACAGATATTCATCTACCAGCATAACAACAAATAAGGTACATTAATATATTTTATATTATGTGTTAAAACCTAAGTTTGATATACTGACAACTAATATGCTCTGCTCCCGTGTTAACATACTACTACATAGACAATTATACTTATATTATTGTCATAGTTTTATAAACAAATTGTTATTGGCAATAGCACTATATTTTAAAGCATACATCAATTAAGTATCAATTATCTAAATTACTGGAATTAAAGTAACAATCAAGTATTATTTTCAAGCATAATTACCTCCAGAAGTCTTCCACTGTGTCAAAAGTGGTGAGTTCAATAAGATTCTCCTCCCATGTTTTGGTCCTGTCATTATCGTAAAACCACAAACTCCATGTATTCTGTAGTGGATGCTTGATCAGGAATTCCGGCGGCACCTCTGCATTGCT
This sequence comes from Carystus phorcus, assembly GCA_018248895.1. Classification (NCBI taxonomy): domain Eukaryota; kingdom Metazoa; phylum Arthropoda; class Insecta; order Lepidoptera; family Hesperiidae; genus Carystus; species Carystus phorcus. Next base: position 5,988 of record DWJN01004742.1, read on the forward strand.
GTTGGTTTTGTTATCCGTACCAGCAGACCCCTTGAAGACACAAGTCATTTTATTACTACGACCAACCTAACCTATAACACTCGAAGTAAATCTACTAGCACTATATTATTATATAAATAACAAGATTTAAAGCGCAATACACCGGAACAAATGCGGAATTTAAACCCAATGGGCTGTAAAACAACGATAAATCCGGCGTGCACGAAACAAATGCTACAGTGAAAGTTAGTCGAGCCACATCAGCATAACTTGTAATTTATACACAACAAATTAAAATACATAAAGAAAAGAGGGTAGCGCTTTGATCTAGTACATTGAATTTTAATTCCAGCCTACCTCTACTTCTTCAGTATTATTTCCAGCCATGTCACAAAAATCTCTCGTACTCCGATTTTTTACAGACAGAGACGGTGTTGGTGTTGCCTACAACATCACCATCATTGATGAGTTAAGCAACAGATAATAAAGCACAGTAAAAATATTAACTTAATCCTCCATTTAAGTACGTGAAGTGGCTATAAATAAATAATAATGTGCAAGATGTGATTAGATTGAAGGTCTTGGTAAATCTTAATATATATAAAGTACGTGTCATGGTGTTTGTCCGCGCTGAACTCCTAAACTACTCTACTACTACTAAATTTTGAATATCGTGTGTAGTTTGATCCAACTTAAAAGATAGGATAACTTACATTTCAATTTGTAGTCGCAATTTTTCAGTCACACATTACTCATAAAAGAAAGAACGATTCGAATGCCAATAGCATTTGAGCAATAATTATGTACATAAAAATGTTATAAATGATCCGCTAGACGGATAAAATTATTCAAATATCTAATTACTTGAATAATATTAGTTAGGTGATTATTTTTATAAGTAAATAAAAAAATAAACAAAAACATAATTTAGTGGACAAGTAATTTATTTTATATGCTCTTTTAGTGAACGACTACCTACAGCCTTCATTTATTTTGTAACGTCCATTTAGCGGACGACTAATTTTATTTTTTTTCTCCGTTCAGCTAACCACAACCTTAAACAACCAATTTATAAACGTTTAATATGTAAAAAGAGAGTTCTTTTCACTTTAAAAATTCTTTGATCGCTATAACGATATCTGTGCTATTTCATGGCATTATATATGGCAATATCACCAGAAAACGTCAAACGAAGTGTCCGACTGTCGGTCAAATCAATTTATCAATCAATCAATTAAATTACGAGATTACTTTGAGTTTGCCGGTTCTTTCCGTCCACATTTCGTTATTACACCAAAAAAATACTACCAAATAAAAAATAATGCCTGTGCAAACGATGTTACTTGATTTTTCCATAGACCCTGCTCGTTTGGGTGACGAGAGTGGTCAAAAGGCTGTATTCGGACAGTTGGAAACTGTGCTAAAAGATTACATACCTAATCTGCTTTTAGCCGCCGATATTAAAATAGACGGTGGCTCTCTAAAATTACTAACGGGCAAAAGAGGTACGACTGTTTCTGTAAGATTGTTTGATCGTGGTCTCGTCACTGTGAATATTGAATATTACAAGGAAGAAAACGAGGAACCCGTTATAAGCTTCAAGGTAAGCTCACTCAGACTTAAAATAGCGAGTGCGAAATTTGTTCTTGTTTGAATAATGTGCCAGCAATTCCATCATCATTCTATTGCCCTGTCCTAAGATGATGTTATTTTATACTGTAAAAAATTTGAATATAATAATATTATGAGATATATTTATTCATAATCATAATGATATTTACAAATTTAGAGTTAATTGTTGTATGCTGCAGCTGCTATTGATGCAAAATTCATATTGTGCTGTCATATCTCTATGTACTTATATTTTTTGCTTTTAAGCAAAAGGTTGAGCGTTTTATCTTATGTTTTAGTGCTCTAAACTACTGGAAAGTTCGATACGAGTTACGTTGGACTGTGAAAGACTAAAATTGTTGCCAACCATCAAACGGGGCTTTAAATATGATATTTACTTAACTAGTTCAGGTTGGCACTTTATAAAACTGTTTTTACAATTTAGCAACCTGCAATTAAAGAGTTTTTTTTTATTTTTCATTGGCAGTGATTGATGTTAGCTAAACATCCTTTATTCCAAAAATTATGTTTTGTTTGGGTGATATGTGATTCACATTATTTTATTTTATTATTCTGCAATCAAATTCATTTGTTCACCTTATCCATTGTTTTAACCACATTCTAAACTCGAGTACCAACAAATTGCACTTTAGCTTGTACATAAATACAACACTGTTAATTATTTTGGACTAGTGTATATTCATTGTAACACTTTGAAATGAAACCCACAATATTAATGTTTAATGTTTAATGCTCAACACATTTCATTTAATATATTTAACACAAATCATAGATCATCTATCATACAATTGTTAAAATTAAATCTCACAAAGCTTCTCATGAACACCATAGGTGCATAAGTGAAGTATTCAACAATCATATTTTAGCATGATTTCAACCCAGTATACAACCAGTATGGTATAGTAAATTACATATTTTATAAACCTGTGCATGGAGTTTGAGTAAGTTCATTAACCAATGGTGTCTATAACACAAACCGCTAACCATCAATAATCTTCCAAAATAACTTGAGAAGACGCTCAACCTTAGCCGTAAGATGGGCTTCGAGAACTATCCTATTTACGGGGGATGAAACCTATTAGATACAAATTAATTTATAAAAAATGTAGTATTCTAGTTTTTTTTATTAATTAATGTATATTCTTATATACATTTTTTGATATACATTTTTATTTAAGAATGTTTCGTTTACTGATATTGAAAAGAAATGTCTCGTCATATAATCTCTTATGACTCAAAAATCTTGGATATGCAATATACTTGAATTCTCAAGAATAGTAAAATATATAAAGAGAATAAAACAAAATTGTGTTTAGCTGCCAAAAATAATATTTATTTTTAGAATTTCTACTACCAATCATTTTAGTAGTAGTAGCCGTTTTGTGGTTAGAGCACATAGGAATAGTAATAGGTTTTACCCCAATATATATTTTGCTATAGATTAATTATATAGAAACCTTTATCATTACGTAGGCCAAACTGAAAGTTTGTAAAAATAAATCCATTGTTTTATAGCACAAATACTTTATTGCAATGCAATATACAATTCTGTCACATTCGCTACTGGGAAATTAAATAATATTAATAATATAAAAGGGGCAACTAACAAAGGGGCCTGATCTATCATGTCTACACTCACTACATTTTGCGCTGTACAATTGGTTAAAGATTTTCTCTATGTAGTGGACTTCTTGAATTCAGTTGTTCTGGTTACCAAGCTTTCAAAATGGCCTATGCATTATCGCATGCTAGATACATATTCACATTTTGTCTAATTTGGGTTTTTTTCCTTTTTATCGAATATTTTTAATAGTCTGGGCGAGTATTGGAAAATCAACTGAAAAAATACATCACAGTCATTAACTCGCAAGTATACGTCCCCATAAAACGATGTCTATTTGGCAGGTATTATCCTACTTCAGGTAAGTCAGAATTATTATTTGTAACATGTCATATTTCTCATATATTTTCCAGCTTATACTATATTATATTTAATTGTACAAATCTTACTGACTAGTTTATCGTATAACAAACGTACTAAGAGTTATTCAAACAAAATTTGCGTTTCTTATCAACTCCATATTTCTCGTTGCAAGTTTCATTATCTCATCTTATGAACCTTGGATATCTTTGTGAGATTCTACAATCATAAAGAATAAAATTTATTCGAATAAGTCATAGTTTTTGAAAGTATCTTGCAAATTATATTTTGTGTATTATTCACGCCGAACTTTATGGCCTATATGACGTCGCTTGGGTTAAGCGAAAGTTGCCGAAGACTTTTAGCCGCTCATTCCAGTTAAATCCGAAAATAATACAGCGCAGTACTCTACTCATATATCGGAGGGCTATAAAGTTTAGCGCAATAAGCAACATTGGCAATGATATATTGTTACGGTGATTCAGTATACATAGGCCAGTCATCAAGTAATATTTGTATAACAAATTGTTTATTTTCATTAATAGCGTAGCCGCGTTACTTGCACGAGTTATTAATAACAGTGACAGTTTGTTACGTGCACTAAACTAACCCAAACAGCTCAGAAATAGATAGCAAATAGGAGCTGATGACATTCTTGAGCTGATTATAAATTAACAATTTAGTTAGTATTTTTTATATGATTTTTAAGTACAAATCTCGTCTAATATGGTAAACATGGTTTTAGATGAGCGACTCCTGGAGTACGATATCGATGGCATACTGTTTGACGAGCAGTCGCCATTTCAAAGAGTACAAATTGTTCATTCCAAGTCGCTTGGAAACATGCTGGTGCTAGATGATTTACAAAGTAAGAATTTTTAAATATTACGTGTGATATTGCCCTTAGAGGTAGAATAATTTCAGTAAAACTTGTGCGCGTGCGCGCGCATGTATGTTTGTGAGAGAGAAAGAAAAAGGAGGGACCATTACGGTTTAATTTATTTATGATGCATTTTATAGGTAATAGTTTTTCGCCCAACAATCATTATTGTACTAAGTTCTGGCCGACTGACGTTGTTCGTATCAATTATAGCGACCATTATGGTGGACACTGATGTTTGCTAACTAAATCCAGTCTGACAAGTTCATCTATTCTTCTCTATCTATAATTCTAGTTACAATATCTTTTATTTGCGTTATTCGTTACCAATTACGATATCAGTTTAATGAAGGTAAAAAGTACCGGGCGCAGTGTGCTCCTTGCGATATCCACGTAGATATTAAAAAAAAATAAAGCCACACACTCATAACCCCAAACTAGGATACCCTGTGTTGTGGGTGCCATGGACAACACAGAAAGACATTTACAAACACACCCAGACCGAGAACAGAAATTCAAACTCATCATTTAAATTTCGGCCTCGCTGGGAATTGAACCCAGGACCCTTCGAACGGCGGTCCGGCGTGGTGACCTTTACGCCATTACGTTAAAGTAGCTGTAATTAATGTTCATCGCAACCGACGCTAAGCAAAACCTTCTTATCAATGTATGCAAGACCGAGTCAGGCTTTCCCTATATTTTTCTACTTACAATGTGAATATTATTTAATCTTATTTTTTACGTTCAACGTTTTGAATTCAAAAGCATACTCTCGCACTAGAATTAATTCCCTATGTCGCGAATGAGATAGTTACATCTTATAGCCATAATTCCACATAAATAATTTATCTGCCACATAAACGTTTGCTCTATCCTGGAATCGTACCTGAATCCTCCGCTCTGTATCAGGATTACTATATAAACAGTTACACACACAATGGATTTAACAATAGGAAGATTTTATCTGTGTAAATAAAAAAAAAAATCTATCTTTCTGCGGGAGGGATTGGTGACCTATAACCTAGGTTTTTTTTCTAGGCCGTATCAGGCACCAGTCATGAATAAAAATCTACAAATTTTATGTTAAAACTGTTGTAAGTTGTGGTTTTGTCAAAAATAATCTATATCCTATTCTATAGCTGCGTGTTGTAAATAGGATTTTATAGGATGGTAAGCAATCATATAACATAGAATCTTTACGTTTTCAGATATTTCAGAGGCTGATCTTATTTATACAGAAACGTTAATGCAGAGAGGTAAAGAAAACTATACGGACAAGGAGATAGTGATTCTAGGTAATATTTTTATTTTTTAAGTAAAAACGACCCAAAAGATTTTGCTGCTATAAAAACGATAAGCCCCTGCTATATCGTCAGACACCGACGCAATGCAGTTTTTAATTAACTAATGTTCTCCGTGCGGTCGATACTCGGTCTTAATCAACAACGAATTTGAACAAAACATGATTTTGCTATTTTTTTTACTTTTTCCTTATACCATATTGAGTTATAAATCTGAGAGATCATACTCTTTTCTATGTATTTACAAAACACAATACTCCAATGCAGACATAGTGAAACATATACTATTTTTAGTGGTATCATCAAAAATCGAACCTTTCCAAGGTTTCCTTTCCACTATACAGGGTTATTTTTAATTAGCGCATCACCTCTTGCAGGCAGCTTCTCTTCATCAATCCCAACAACATTTGT
>DWJN01004743.1:0-12110 GCA_018248895.1 Carystus phorcus
CCTCAGCACATCTTTTGGACTAATAAATATACAAATACTTCACTAGCCTTTGCGGAGCTGGATACGGCATTTTATTTTATTTTATTTAGTAATGTGTTCTTGTTTCGGTAACAGTATGGTATTTAATGCACAAATCCGACTATGTCGCAACTTGGTAAACGTCAAATAAATATTGGTGTATTTGTAAATTAAGGAGTTTATGATATAATAATAAAATAAATTCTTTGTTTTAATAAATACAAACAAGTAATCTCATTTTTAATAATTTGTAGATACGCAAATGTTTCTTCAACGCGTTTCAAACACTATTTTTTAATAGGTTTATCAGAGAGAAAGGTATAATATCTGATATGTTACTTTGACAAATACCAACTCCATTCGAATCATTCTTCTTCTTTTTAAATTATTTTTGTTCACATAATACGTATAATGTTTCGATAAACGTTCACACATGTCGGCATAGACAGAACAAATAATACGTCTGTTAAACACAAGATTTGAGAACAAATATTTGTCTGTCACAATAACTACCCAACCAGGAATCTTACCCTGAACTCCTTACCAATTCACTATCAACTAGGCTACAGAGTCGTTTATTACAAAAGCTTAATATAATAATCTACTTCTAAAGCCGAATACATTTATATAATGTGTCGCAATAATTTATTTAACCAATTACTTGAGTATCTAGTTAATAAACAAACAAACAAAACATGTAAATAACACGGGAGTGTAATAATGTTATGCACGTCAGTTACTGTTGGCATCAACCTGTTAATAGCCCACTAATGAACACCTGTATTTTCTCATCACTAAGGATGTCTAAAGGATACTTCACTGAGCTACTCTCATGCCAATCCAAAATCCCGAAGGATCCCAAGTGTCGGATCTTCTTATAAACCCCGAAATCCTCCGACATAACTTGACGATTATCATCTACGATAATAACCGACACCGACGGTTTAAAATGCGTTCCGCAGCACAGAACCGCTCAAGAAATTCTTGCCACTAGCGTTCACCAATCCAAGTACCGACCGCGCCCGCATTTGTTCAACTCTGTCGATAGCATAGGATCTACGTGAGTCGCCGAGCTAAAAGCCTTTCAGAAGTTACTATTATATACGACGAACTTTTATAAAATTTAGTACAATTGGATAAAAAATTGGCTCACGAGTGACAAATCAAATGACTTTTCAGACACATTTTACGTGTATAGGTAGTGTCGTGATGTATAAAGGCCACAGTAATTACGACGAAGAGCACCGCTTTCTGCAACGTCACGTCATGGTGTTTTCATTAGCTGTGTAAACAATTTTAATCGCCCGCCACAATGTGGGCGCACCCTAAAGACGGCATACGGGTATAATATCTTTTAATTAAAATTTTTGAGGTAATATTTTATTATGAATTATTACCGTAACATATTTTTATATTAAGTATCGTACTGAATAAGTTCTAAACATCAGCTAAAAAGCCTATTTATGATTAACAATTCATGTTTTAAATTTGCATATATTGGAATATGTAATCCGTTTCGTAGGTATGTAAATGTTGAATTAAGTGAAAATTAGACCAAACTTTTATAATTAATGTAATTCTGTAAATGAAATGTACTTTAAAAACAATGTATTGTGTAAAAACCATGTATTTTAATTTGTAGGCTTACATATTATTCGTGCATTCATTTCACTGTATTTTAATTTTAGTAGGCTGACATACATATTATTCGTGCATTCATTTCACGGATTTCATTCATTTCAGCTTTAGTAGGGTCGAAGTTCTGTGATTAATTTGTCAAATATTCGAGAGAGTGACTTAGATATAGTTAGTCGAGTCCGCCATTAAAGATACGAGTACATGGAATCATCATCTTTATTAATATGACTTATTAAATTTTTAGCTGACTTAAAAAGTAGAAGGTTCTCAATACTTTACTTACTTATATTTTTCAACGTCTAAATGGGAGCGCCATCTGACGAGTAGTTTTTAAGTAATTCTCAATAATGCGCATTAACTTGACTATTTATAATAATAACCCATAATAATTACACGTTTTCAATTACATCGCCCGAAAATCAAATATCTCATATGTCATTTTATTTCATTAATTATTCTATAATTTAACTATTCTTAATAATCCAAACTCAATAATGAATATGAAATTATTCATGATTGTAATTTTGTTGTAATTATTTAATAATTACTTTCTATAAACTCTGTTACATAATTATATTCGACCTGGAAGACGCAAATTGTTGTACCAGGATGTTCACTGGACTCGCACATTGACCTTCCTCGATTATGTATCTATTAGGTTACAGTCCTGATTTAGACCCATTTTATTCTAACCGCCAGTTTCTGAAAGGCTTGTCGAAATTTCGTTCATCTCACACGCATATAAACGTGAAGGTTCTTTGAAGTCAATTCGAGTTTCTGAAACGTTGATTAGCGAATAATTTCTGAATATTCATGCTTTCTGCAACCCAATTAACGTTTGACAATAGATTTGACAGTGAAATTCTTAATTTTTTCGTTGATCAGCCTTTCAGAAGCCGGCCGAAAGTGTATTAAAATGAGAAACACTTCACTCTGTGCCATTTACCAGCGTATACGGTTCAAATTCGTTAAACAACTGTCTTCTATTTGTAAAAATTTACAACATATAATTTTATAGGTGCTCGACGCCTAAAAATATTTTCCTTAACGCCCTGATAATATGAAGTTAGCAACTTGTTCTGCATATCAAAATATGATCTTAGGCTCATTTGCACTAGTAGGTATAACCGATTACTTTAAAGCATTGAATTAGTGATAGGTTTTTGTTCATATATACATTACTCGTAATTTGAGAAGGAAGACGAACTTAGTAATATAAATTATAATGTAACTTACTATCATATAAATGAACATTAAAATATAAAACATTATTGTTAATAGATTAGACTAAGATATTCAATAAATAACGATTTTCTTACATGGCATAATTAAATCTAAGAAAACCCAGCGGATAACCTTGGTAAGGTACATAATTAGAAATATTACCGATCTAAATTAAACGCCAATCATTCTGTCGTGTTCCAACTGTAATAATGTACGCTTAAGTTTATAAACACTCGAACGTGTCATTATGAGTATGTTATGACGGTTACTTCCGATTTCCGCGTGGTTCGATCGACGGCCCGCGGCGTTTACAACTGCAGCCTTTGTACGAGCGCCAGCCGACGTGCGTCACTTGGTGATAACACCGCCAACAGACAATCGTAATTAATAGTAGAGGTGCCGCAAGTTACGCCTTGGAATAGTAAAGAGTATAGCATCTTTTTGTGCGTTGATCGTGGCACCAATGAGTAATAAATGTTCAAGAGAGCCGAAGAAATGCCAAAGGAACAATAACGGCGCAGTTCGTACCGAAATTTTCGGATGAGAAAGAGTTACTAGCCCTTCAACCAAACCGCACTGGACCAGCGTGGTGGGGTATGCTCTGGACCTCAGTGATGAGGAGAGACCCGTCCTAAGTAGTGGGCTTTTAATAGCTTGAAGGCAATCCCATATTTCCCTCACATATCCAATATATATTTCGAAGAATTCGTCACGATATCAATTCATACACTCGCCAAGACTTAATCAAAATAAAACGAGTGAAAACCTATGCATATACTTTTCGTGACGTTTAACCGCTCTTTCGCGGTTAATGCCTGGCAAATACAAGTTTTAAAATATATCTTTTTGTTAAACTCTAAAAACAATATTGACTCTTATAACAATGATAATTCAGAATAAACTATAATAATTCACGCAAACAAATATACATGTCGGCGTAAAATCACTAAGTAAATACAGTGTCGTGCGACTGTGTACACAATTTCTGGGAATTTTTGATGCAGCGTCACCCACATATGGTTAACATGGACGAGGTCGAAGCGGGGCGGGGAACCTTTATCCGTGTGACCGCAATTACAGTGCCAGATATCAACAAGGATAGATAAGAATATTTCTGACTTAAGTTTAAAATTTGTCAGTATGGCGTTTGGGTTAAGTCTAACGAAATTTTGTTATAAACTTCAATAAATGAAAGAGCCACTAGTTTTACTGAATGTACAATATGTATAAATCCGACTCTCGGGGGTACGAGTGTAATGGCTTTTGAAAAATGAAATAAGTTAAAGAGTATTAATTAGAACTATTAGCTTGGCAACCAAGTCATTACCGATTTAAAATCAGAAGGAAAATTCTGTTTTTTGTTCACAAATACAACTTTATCCAATTAGATATTGCAAGTTCTCGTGATGACCTTTTTTCATCGTTCTGGCAGTTTAAAAATTCCCGGTTCATAAAATGTCTAGTCATTGCTCTGAAAAGTGTAGAGTGAATCTATTGACGAAAGCGGCAATGATTTAGATACCAACATATTGGCTTAGAATAAATAATAATATATTACGACTGGAATATATTGCCCGCGTCGGTGTTCCCCGTCCGATTCTAACGTGGGCGTCTTCAAGTCAAGAGTGAATAGGCTTTTACTAAGTTAATACTCTTTACCATACAAGACTACTTTAACACTTACCAACAGGCGGGATTGTAGTCAAGTATTGACTAATTTTTAGTAAAAAAAGCATATGAGTAAATTAGGTGAATAATTGATTAACAAGAAACATTAACCGCCAGTTTCTGAAAGGCTTGTCAAAATTTCGTTCATGTGACACGCATGTTAACGTGAAAGTTCTATGAAGTCAATTCGAGTTTCTGAAACGTTGATTAGCGAATAATTATGCTTACTGCGACCCAATTGATGTTTGACAATAGATATGACAGTGAATTTCTTAATTTTTTCGTTGATCAGCCTTTCAGAAACCGGCCGTTAGAATGTATTACAGTAACGTATAAAACTCGTTCACGAGAAATGAAACGTTTTGATCACTTACATAATTCGAGTTATGTACATAGCACGGAAAGATATATAAACGTTTGTGAAGTATTGCTTGCTTATTGAAGTATAATAGATGCAGTCATTAATCAAACCGCAAACAAGACGAGCTCCGACGTGATCATCGTCAATGACCATCGACCTATCAACTAGTAATTAGAAAAAAAAAACGGTCAAGTCCGAACCGACCTCGTGTCTCCTGTACTTGAAACTTAGGAATGTTTTTTTCTCGATTGTTGATTGTTTAATTCTCGATTATCAAAAATATTTATCCCTGGATTGAAAGCAAATTTTCGCATTAGTTTGGGATGAATGTATGGACACCAATATTGCCTCAAAAAATTATTAAATTTTTTGCCTCAAAATGTATCCTCGACAGTTTTAGAATTTATTTGCTAGGAGGTCTACATTAGACGATATTAAATAAAATTATTATTAAATTGTACCAAAGATATATAATCCATTTATAGCATCCATTTTCATTATACATGTTGATGTAGAGATACCCTTATTCTAATGCCGTTTGAAAAACGCCTATCAAACTGAGTAAAGTGTGAATTTGAGTCAATAAAAATGTTAGACAACTTACACGTGTAATTATAGCAGTGAAATAAGTAATTAATGATAAAAACAACGAAATATATTAGCAATTATACAATATTTTAATATGTAATTACATATTTAAGATATAGTAAAAGCCAAATATGATTTGAATTTCTATTTATTTTATACTCTGCTACAATGTACCAACAACGCAAAAACACTCGTAGATATGATATTGTTAGCTATAACCATAATCAATCTCCCGTTTTATCACCAATCACTTGATAGATTACATTGTCTCAATACAACGATTCTATTTGCATTCATTATTATCTACGTCGCCACCTTTCTCTACCATCTGTATTAAATACATCAAATTACTCTTAAGTGAGACTTTTTGTAATTTACTTTACTCCTTTAGGGTTCAAATTTAAATAGAAATGTCAACATACACCTGGATATGTATTGCATTCCTTATTTTATATTTCTCAAATTATTTTTATTGTTAATAAACCTCACCGAAAATAAGTATAACATGATTTTATTATTATAAGTTCGAATATGAAGTTAGTCGCAGTTAGTTTGATTTTGACTTTGAATGGCGAAGTCTTTGTAAAAAATAATTCGAAATAAAATTTCATTTAATTGCATGTGTGGCAATAAACTGTACGGCTATAACTCATCAATTAGCACTAAATTGCCAAAACTACATGTCACCTTCATTATGTTGGTATATGGAACTAGAAAATATAAAAACATTCATAACCTCCAAAAATAACTTTTGTTTATTAAACTTTCCCGGCTAAGGTCACATTGTTTGTTTGTTTACTAAATACATCAATGGCGTATGTTTATTTATAAACAGTTTTGTCTATGGCGTGTGTCGTCACAGCGAGCGGACGGCGCGGTGCGATACTTCGTCTAATTATAGTGCAACCGTGGCAGCCAGTGTTGCTATGTACAGATCGTAACTGATCCGCTTCTAATACGTATACTTACTCTCCTATCAACTACAAACGATAAAATCGTCTATTCATATTGAATTGCTCGAGAATAGCTGACGGATTTATGGTCATAGGGAAAATACAGGTTATAGAATCTTTCATAATGGGCGCCTCAGTAATATCGGCCTGGATAACGTGTGAATTTCGTCATGGTATTGGGAAGATGTTATATGTGATAATGTGTACAACAAACAAACAGTAGGAACACAAACTTATATTTCGTAAGTAGCTAATTTCTCTTAATATGCTTAATATTTTTTGTAAATTAATCAGCTCTTTATACTTGTAAATTTATTGTGTGTATTATAAAACGATTAAAACTTACTTTTGTGTCAACGATAAACGAATAAAGTGATGTTTTTGTATGTATAAAATATACGTTGTAGTTGTTTATCAACATCATAGCAACACAAATATTCAATGAAATCAATTAAAACGAGCCACCTTATCGATTAAACGGTTTGCTAATAACAATTAACGCTCGTAACATTACCGGAGTGCTCCGATTCACGCGACCGCAAACGAAGGAGCCGCGCGTTCCACCGACACCGCGCCGGCATCCGATATCAATGGTGCGCTCAGTAAAAGTTATGACAACAATAATGCGTTATAAAACTAGCGGCGGCGACGAAAAGCAACACCAGTACGCCCGCGAACCGCGCAAGGTCAAGTACACGCAGGCTCTTTCGAAAACAGTCGACCAGCGGCTTCAACTGTGATGTGACACCATTGTAAATTATAATCAGAACACAACAGACGATATTTCAAATTTAAACGAATTTAAAATATTAACAAATAAAAAAAATATTAACTATATTGTAACAAGTGCAAATTTTAAAACAAACAGTGAGGAACGCACGCGTGCGTGTTCCAAATTTAAACGCGATTCTGTGCGCCGGGAGTTTTCGCGCGAAAACTTTGTGTTGAAGATAATAGGAAATTGTGGACGGACGCTTCGTTTTTCTTTAGATTTTCTTTTTTTATTAGAAAAATAATTTTGTGATTAAATAGTTCCTCAATCAATCAAGTTGGGTTCCCACGCGGACATTTTGTCAGAGTAAGTACTACATATTGATTTATCGGTTTTTAAATAATATTTGATGGGAAGCTTAATTACTTTTTCTTTATCGTTAGTAATGGACATTTCCTACAATTACTTAGTAACGAATAATAAAACTATACAAAATACGAACATTTAAAGCATTCCTTTATTTAATATTTATGATATGCGATAAATCTGAAAATATGAAGAAAATGATAATATTATTTTTCAATAATTTTTCGACGATGAGTAACATATATTTTTTATATTTTATTATATTGCAAGCAAAATTAGTTTTCTTTTTTTAAGTAAAATATGAGAATATACCTATTATTTTAGTAGCAGTTATTTCACTACGTTTCTCTACACGTATATTTTTTTCGTTTTCGGATGTGTGTGTTCGAATGTATATTTTGTTTATATTTTTGTACTTTCAAGAAAAAACTGTACTTTTTTTTTAATTATTTATTCAACGTGTAAAAACTCGGCGGTTCCTAGGTAGGTCTTACGTCTTCCGGCACAGAAAACATTCACTTCCTTATATTTTTTAATAAACACCGGTCCAGTAATTGCACTGAACTGGTCTTGAAAACTAAATAGTTATACAAACGAGAAATATATCGACTGTGTATCCACTTTTAAAGGGCACTATCGACATTTGTGTGAGTGTGTTGTTTACTGTTTCATTAAAATAAAAAAAAGACGTTTGAAATATTCAGTGAATGTTCGGTGTTCAAAATTTTTTTAGAATAAGTGTTATAAGTAGTATACGTTTTTATTAAAAAAAAACACGTAATCATAGTGAAATTAATAAATTTCATACACTATATATAAATATATCTATCGATAACAAATAATTATAAAACATTAGAATTCTAATGGCCGAAATATTCTCTTATCGATAAAATAGCGTTACTAGGTTTATAAAGTGTTTGAGCTTTTCCTTATTTTCCTCGTTTGCTTCTGATAATAGACTGTACTACTAGTATCTTACTACTGTTAGAAATTTTAATAAATTGTAGTGACTTTGTATCCTTTTAAAAGGGTTTATATATCATAGTATGTCTGGTGACATTCATTTAAACTTTTTTCAGTTTCTACTCAATTCATTCTAATGACACTTAACACATACATTGATCTACCATAACAATACCTTTTGATAGTTTAAGAATAAATATCAGGTTCTGATGATAGATTCATGAGGTGTATAGTGGAACTCGTTAACTGTTTAACAAATATGTACCTCGACCTTATTTCTTTTTTATTCATGTCGAATTCCAAACGTATAATTGGCGACGAGATTAAAAAATCATATTGGGCACAGCTTATATTTTCAAATAAAATCGTTATTTTATAAAATTTTCAAGTTAAAAAGTTTAGTGAGTTTTTTAATAAGCTTATTTTCGTTTACAATAACAAAATTTCAGGGAAAGAGTGTTTATTATGAGAAATATTCGACGTTTTATTTAATGGCGATGTTTGGAGATACCTCTACTTACAGGGCGATTAATGATGATTCTCAAACAATACGTTAAACATTATTTAATAGCTCGTAATTCCAGTTATTCACAATGATAATTACATTGTAATAACTAGCTTAATTACACACTATAATTAGTCACCCAAAAAGCATTATAGGGACATCCTAGCTAATAGAGCATTTACATGGAACAGATTGCTTTAGTGATTTTATATATATTTACAAATTTATATGTAGTTATATATCTATAATAATAACTGGTTAATCGTGCTTCTGATTCTTGGTACACTATAAAGGTCGTATATAGCATTAACTTCAGATCTTTTTAGTTTTAATAAGTTATTCTCTAATAAACGTAGGTTAGGGTGTCGAATCATCTGAATTTCTCGATATTTTTTGGTCATCGATCCATTAATCGAAGGTCGTAGGAGCTTTCTTCATCTCCAACTTATGAGATCTTTATCTATCTTTCATTTAGGATTTATTCAACAATTATTTAATATCATTAGTCATGAATGACGTACAGCCGAGATTAGCACGTCATTTTTTGATCTACCGTTTCGGAAAGCTGCTTATGCGAGGAGATGAAACGGCATAATTCATTGATAAAATTAATTATTTTTCGAAGTTAGTAGTTACAAACACTTTGAATTATTTTTTTACATGGGTGTTAATCGAACCGTAAAATTACGATCACGTTATTCTAGCTGATTTTACCAGCAACGAATTTATAGAGTAGGTGACTGAATGTGGCACCGCAAGCGACTTTTCAGTCAAGAATTTCATAAAAACAACAAAACAAATACAAGTTTCGCTTCCTATTCCTACTGTTTAAAATTGTTGTCCTTGTCGCACCTATTAGCAAATTAATCTGGCATCTCTTAAACATGTTCGACGTCACTTAGAGTCTTGACCAGCTGATTTTCAAAAGATACACGATGTGATGAACGCAATGTGCATAACAAAATAGTAACATCTATTTACGTGTTCTTGTAAATACCGTGTACTACGCGATGTTGTTTGGATTTTTTTACACTATATAAGTTAATGCTTGACTACTATCCTGCCTGATGGTACACAGAGATGCCACCATGAGCGCACTAACTTAGAAGATGCCTTTTCACTCTTGTCTTGAAGACATCTATATGATATTCCAATGTGAACTGACGCGGGAAATTTATTTAGTGCATATATTATGTGTATACATTTTACCGTAAACACCTAATTGACAAAAACATGACAAGAACTATGGCCGAGCTGAAGATTGCAATAGTACTGATTCAAATAAAGAAGACCAACGGTTGCCTTCAAGGAAGTCGATTACGTTCTAAAGTTCATTTATCTACGCTGTACCTAATTGTATATTCGTACATTCAGCCATTATTGAAATGTAGTTCTTTAAGTAATTCTCATTGTCTTTCAGTTGCATTCTAGTTTTAGGATACCCTTGATTTTTTTGAATACATCTATAATATATATATGTATATATCGATAAATTTCCTATTTGAATTAGGTAATTGTTTTAAATTCAAAAGTTATAATTCATGTTGACATAAAACTACAAGTTACTTACAAGTAGGTAACTTACAGGTTATATTTTACGAACTCAAATTTTGGACCCAATCCGAAACATTGTATAAGAAGTCATTAATAAAATCCTTTATAAAGTATATCTATGTTATAGAAAAATGTATACTGTACTTAGTAGTTTTTTTATTTCTCATTTTAATGTCTCATCATAAGGGCGAAGAAAGGATATTATACAAACCTGTATAGTTATCTTAGTGCTACTACAAAAGTACGGGATGTGGAAATTGGCTTCCTAGCGGTTTGAAGTTTGAACACAAGAAAATGTGTTATTGTCCTATAATAGGTGAACTGTAATTAGCCTCTTATCTAAACGACGACGGTATACAATAAAGGATCACAATTACGGAGGACCCTATTTAAATTTTAATCGATTACACTATTTTACATTGTTAAATCTTGTCAGAGTTCTAAACACCAAGAGTTTTAAATTGTCAACGGACACAAAAGGGTTCATTATGGCCAACGGCGCGAAACTGTATCTTTTGTTAACGGCCAAGACATTCAAAATAGATGAATACATTTGTAGTATCAGTAGACAGAGTGACTTAAATCAACCATCAAGTTACTAAACCAGTCTACAGACAAGATCACATGCGGACACGTTTTCCTATGTGCAAATATAATTCAAAATTGTTGTATAAAGAGAGAAGTCAGTAGTAATTCTACGACGGGGCCATATCTGTTTCTTATATTGAAACACAAGACAAGTATTGTTACTTGTCTGTGCGTAGATAAGAACAATGAAATAAATTAGTGAAGGAATATGAACATAGCAGAGGTAAATTCAACTATGCTGCGGGTACCTACAAACGACGACATGAATCATAATTATATATAAGCTAACGAGGAATCATTTGTACGATTTTCAAAAGAGTTTTACGTAAACAATATATGACTGTTGACACCAAACGGAATAAATGTTTATTAAAGTTAAACTCTAAACAGTCATTTCATTGTTTAGAAACAGGAAGGAAGATGCTATAAACAATTCCAGTCCACAATACTATTTGTGTTTCTTTCCTTTCAATTTATATTGAATAGTCGGTGACTATTGTACTAAATAAACCGAATAAAATATTCAATCGCGAAAGCAGCATCGCTTCGACTCTGTGTAATTCATCAATGTGACGAATTAACACGCTTCACGGCTCTTTAGCTAGCGAAATGGTTACTTGCTTGTGATAATTATATTGATAACAAATATTAAAATATTGGTGTTACTATACGTTTTGAAATATATATTATAGTTTTCACATATACAATTACTTTAGTTTAAATTAGCGTTTATCTTAGTTCCCTATGGATATGAGGAACTAACCTAACATAACCTCAAAATGGAATTCGAAATGTTAATCCGTATAACCGCATTACACGAGAGAGTCAACTGGAAATGCATCTGTACTAAGATGAGTTGACAATGTTGACATAATAACAGATAGAATCAGATAGATGGAATTAATAATGCCGTATCGAGCTCCGCAAAGGCTAGTGTTAATATATGTATATGTGTATTTATAGTTGTTGAAA
>DWJN01004744.1:0-12109 GCA_018248895.1 Carystus phorcus
TTTAAATCTGTACATGGGTATACACAGCGTCATTTTATCGAATGATTAGATAATGAACTTAACAGCGTTTGATGTATGGATCGATTTGTTTCAGCAGAAACACCCTCATGTGATCTTCGAAGCGCGAACAAAGTCCAACAAAGGATGCGCCAACAAGCTGGACTACAGACCGAAGACCCGTCGCACCAAGCACCTGTCCTTCATCGAGAGACTACGCGACCCGGGGGCGATAGCGTGAGTTGCCTCTTTTATTTGACTACTAGCTTTTACTGGCTTCGCACGCTTTGGTAAAAAGTATCCTATATCCTTTTTAATATGTCTAAGAATATGTATACAAAGTTTCATGATAATCGGTTTAGTGGTTTTGACGTGAAAGCGGAACAAACAAACTTGGGAGTCTTTAAGAGAACAGTGAATAGGCTTTTACTAAGTTAATGTGTCCATCATCTTAAACGCCTATCCCACTTGCTATTACGTTGGGTTGATGTCAAGCATTAAGTTATAATAAATAAATAAAAATCTCACATTTATATTAATATGTGTATTTAAAATAATGTACGTTCGTTTGGATAGAATCTTACAACTTAATTTTAAAGCAGGTTATATGCAATTACCCGACCAAAGAGCTTAAGAGCTACATTATGTTGATTGGTCACAGTCATCCATGGACATTAGCAGTACCAAACACATGACTGAGTTCTCAGCCAAAAAGAAGAGAAAAGAAAGAAGGAGTAAATTACCTATTGTAGCATAGGGTTGATAATAGTATAATGTAGTCCTAAAAAAGTCTAGATAATCTACATTTTATTAGCAAAGACGATATTCAAAATTGTCACGTCTCTAAGGGAAAGGGAAGTCAAACTTGTCTCTAAGGGAAATAAATTGAAAACGTATAGTCTAGAGAATTATAATGTAAAAATAATGTAAGGTCAAGTTGAAAATGGCTCGTGTCGGTACAACGAGGCCTCACCACGTGTCCGAGACACGTGTCAAGAACACGCGTTGTTTTCGTCTTGGGATCGTGGGATCGTATTTAATAACCTTTGTAGTGTGATAATAACATACTAACGTTTATCCGTATTCAAGGTTCTAAGTTTTAGAAAGTACGAAATAACTAACGTAACTTCAAGGCAATTAGGCTTTCGAAAACAGTTCATTTTCTTCTAAGGAAGTTAGTCTAATTCATAAGGTTTATATTAAAGTCTGACATAATACATGTTACTGCACATGTACCTACATCATAATTTGTTCCCTCGCTAAACATGGGTATATTTACTCGTAGGTGAATTCTAAAGCCAGTTATAGACTCAAGCTAAAATTTATTGCGTAGTTATTTACAAATATACTTGACTTTTTGCTTGTGAACTTTTGTTTAGGATTACTTCATAACTCGCAAACAAGGATTTATAGGGAAATATATACAAAATTAATATTTATAGATAACAATATAAAATGTTGAAAGTAGTTAAAGACTCCCACATCGTATATAGTCCTTTACCTCGTGCTAATGTATGACGAGACGAGGCATGTCAATTATTTTGTATCTACTATCGTTTCAGAAAGATATCTTGTCAAGAGGATAGGAAAGGGCGAAAGAACTTTTCAAATAGCGTTGTTCAAAGATAATTTTGTAAGCGCCCACCTTTTAAATTTTTTTTTACGATGGTCTAATCTGTAATTTAACCAAGACATCGATAGTAGCCACTTTAATGCAATTCATTTCAAAATATTGCATTAAATAGAGAGGGAAATAGTTATCTGCAATATTGGTACATGGCAGACAATATGAATCATAATTTGACAATAAATCACAATGCGGTTGAATAATGCAAGGCAAAAGTTAGGAAGTCGTTTTTTCCAACTCCTCGAGCAACATCGCCACAATGGAAACTTCCTAATAAATTCCAGCCTCGCGAGAAAAATATTCGCAAATACTTACTGAATCTGTGAAAACAGTGCTGCGGGAAATTATATTCAATTCGAGTTTCCCCTTTGACCACCTCAAGTTTCTCGATTTAATAATGCAGCTACCTTCCTTCGTTCTCTTCTATCAAGTGCGACAGTTGTGGCTGCTATGGCATTGGAATAACCTAAAATGTTATAAAAGCTTTGTTATAGTACTTTTTCCACCTTCAATATGATGTTAATGTAAAAAAATATAATACTAATTTCCATATCATTGAACAACTAGTTGAAAGACCCAATTGTATGGTTTATGGTTTTACCTTGTTTACTACTTGCTTTCGAAAAAGGAGTGTAATGTTTTCAGTTCCTGTAGCTATGTTAGACTCTTTGTCATCAGAGTCTACTATAGTCTTTACTTTATTTTCTATGTTTAATTCCTAAGAAATATTTTCTTGAATACTCATCGTGTAGTTCGTTCCAGTTTTCGTACAAGCCAGATTTTTAATATCCAAACATAATCTATCCCATTTAACCTTGTTCAATAGCGAAGGGAGATCGATAGTTTAACGGGTCGTCTTTATAAAGGTTAACTAACAATACATCAAAATGAAATATTGATATTATATTCATATGCCTTGTATATGTAACGGAAATTTCATACTATTAGAAGACACATCAGCGCGACTTATTAATAAATTATTTTCTAAATCTTGATCACTTTCATCGATTTCAACTTCAAAGAAGCAAAGATCAAAAATTTTAAAAAGTAATATTGAAATTGGAGTGTATTTATTGGCCAAAAAAGGCTGTATATTCTGCAACAGAAAGCGCCGAATATAAAGAATCTTCCGCAAAATAGTTACCCAAAGTGACTACAAATTGAACTGAGTTGAATGATTTATACGAAGTACTCCGCGGATTTGACTCACAATACGGCTCCGATTGTATTGCTGTATCAATAATCGATGGATCTAACCCAAGAAAACTGAAACCCAACGTGGATCATGTAGATTTGTTGTAAGAAGCCGGTCTTATGAAGATAAGAAATATGAAATCTGTTTTTCTTGACCCTATTCTAAATCAATTGCAGGAGTAGCTTTATTTGCTATATAGGTTTTTATGGTTTATCACTTCGTTATGAGATTTATGTCAAAATTTAAAATCAAATAATTCATTTTATTTCATGTAGGTATTTTTATATACATACATGATCGTTAATTTGCATCTTCCACAGTTTCGTAAAGACGCCTTATAAATAGGAGAAGAAACTGCGAAATTTTAACAAATAGATGATCTATTGGAAGGACGGATTAAAATATCGTATTTTATGGAATCTGATATCTGACAGCCAATACCATGCATACGTTACCCAACACCTACATATTTTTGCTTGTAATTATAAGTATTTCAAGTTTTGTCTGAGGCAATAACATAGCTTAAAACTTCTGATATTAGGAGTGGTAAATTACTACACGCAACTATCAATACAATGTCTGTTATCATAAAAAAAACCTTCAGAATTATTAATTTAATACCAAATTCTGAACAAATTCCAACATTACGCATCTATATAATGTCGAAACATATTTTGGATATAAAATTAATTTACGATCTCTAAAATAATACTACGAGAGGTTCAACGTTAATTATCCTGTCACCGCCACAAATTCACAGGCCATTCAGACGTAATCTCCTGCAATCAAAGAGATGTCCTTTGAGCGTTTGGGGCATTGATTCGGAAATCCCACGAGCTATCAAAATACCTCCATCTATCCTGAAATAGGCGTTTAACGATGAATTTACAACGTATCTCTGGATCGAATCGTCCGGCGATAAGACATTATTTGCTGCTTTGAACGCCACGTAGCCAAGAAGGATATTTTAATGATGCCTTTGACGATTTTGGCCGGCGTGCGCGGGGAGCTGATATTGAAATGTGAACGACCAAATGATTTGCAATTTAAAGGGCCGCAATGAAACTGAGATTGTGGTCAATGATAGAAATTGATTTGCTTTAAAGAGCCTTTAGTTCATATCAAAGTCGCTTTGAGATATCATTATTATAGATGAAGATTTTTAACTTACGTTTAAAGAGTTATATAATTTGCTTGATACAATTTTTGAACATTTGATTGTGTGGATAGAACTGTTGTAAATTATAACATTTGAAAGGCAACGTAAACAAGTTTTGTAAAGGTTGGCTTCCACTCAGTCAGGAGAGGTCCTGAAGAATATCTCTTTCAATGTAGCGAAAAGGAATTAAGAACTATGACAAAATAATTTATTTAAAATTAGTAGTACCAAGAGATGCCTCGTAACTTTACGTATATGTGCATTATACTGAGGTTTATCACTAGTAAAATAATAATAAAATGCGCAAATGTCGCCCCCCAATTAGGAGGATGGGTAACATGAAGAAGACAGCGGGCAACCGCTGGATTCAGAGAGCCCAAAACCAGTCGGAATGGCGCCAATTAGGAAAGGCCTACGTCCAGCAATAGACATCAAAAGGCTGATAGATAGATAGATAGATAGATAGATCACTACTAATGGAAAAGATAAAAATAGTCAACAACAACAAAATCCTCTTTATTGTACACCAAGACAGTATATTATTTTGGTTACATTAGACTTAGATAATGTGGTCCAATTACTTTGAGAATACAAATAATGTTCTAAATAGACGCAAGTCAAAGAACAAGTCAACATCCGAAAGCATTTTGTAAGGAAGAGAGTTTCCGACACAAATGTTTCGAGGCACGCACGCACCTGTCACATTCCGGAATATCCCACTGGATTAATTCTCTATGTTAAAGCAACGCCACATTGTCCGACAGGATATCGTTATCGTACGTCGCGCCGGTCCCATATCGAAAATGTAAAATATTAAAAGTAAAAAAAATACCCACAAAAAAAGTTGAGTAGTCACGCCTAATATTGTGGTTTTTTATAGCCAATTACAAACTAGAAAACATGGTTTTTGTAGATTCAATTATGTTTTATTTTTCTGTTATCACGTCCGTTTTTTCGCTCGCACGGAATGTTACAATACAAACGCGTTTTTCATGGATATGTACTCGTATGTTTATAAATATATAATTTTTGTTAATGTGTATACATCTAAACTATGCATCAATTATAATGTTTTTTTCTGTGAGTTAAGTGGATTCGAGAACAATTTCTAATCACTATTCAATCCGATAGAAAATGTTTTTATATTCCATGCCAACATTAGATCAATCCGTAGTATTTATATAACTCAAAAATGTAAAGATATGAAGGAAAACTTTATACAACCTAGATAGTTATGCTCACCAGCGCTATGACTGTTATCGTATCGGATAATGTAGAGGATATTCTGAAAGCTGCTTAATAATGTAATTAAATGGAAATTCTACGTTTTCGTAGACCTTTTAGTGTTTGTACAAAGCAAATTAACATGCATCAATGTCCAGAAACACTTGCATGTGTTAGCGCGGCCAGTACCACGCCTAATAATGGCCCACTAAAGGCTTTGTAAATAAGAAAAACTTCTATTTTATATTCAGGTAGACGGTAATTTTCAAACATATTAGTCATTTTTATCTTTACAATATACATAATTCGCTTCATAGCATGAATGCTTCTCATAATATCTAAATGAAATTAAATTTGCTCTGAAATAAAAATAAATCCCCTTTTCTGCGTATTACGCTTTACGAGAATAAATTCGTCAAATTAAATCACATCGAGGTCAGCAACAAATTAAACAAAAAGCTATCCATTTATTTCTCTGTCAGTCAAAAATAATCTCGCTTGACAAATATAGGCTGTTCGGCGCAGTTTGGAAGAAGACCGACTTAAAAACGATTAAAGCTCTCCTTTATCAGCTGTCTCAGCGCTTGGTAATCCAGCGCTGTTTTAATCAACTTTATCCGTGTCTTGTCCGTCAAGTAAGCCTATATCGGAGTGAGCGCCTCGATTTTGAATACGTTCGTTTGGAGATAATTTGTTCCATAATAATCAGTATTGCATCATGTAACTATTGACATAATTAATATATTCAATTTGAGATTGTTGCAATGGAGTATAATTTATCTGTATATATAAAAATCAATGTTCGTTTGTTTTTTCTTTATGGACAGAAATGGTAGGAGATAGAGTATTGATTTGTTAAGCAACTTTGTTCAGAATTCTCTGAATTTGATGCCAAAATGATATCGGTCGAATATAGTTAGTAAGTTACAGTCGAAAATGTTGATTTTTTGCTTATCGATCTACCGGTATGTATATCAAACAGCACTTTAATAAACGAATCAAAACTTTGTACACATATTCTTAGAGGTATTAAAAAGGACATAAGAGACTTTTTATTGAAATATATTATTATATTATTCAATAAGTAAACGGTTATATTCATCTACGCACTAGTATTCCGTGTGTCTCGTGTGGCGTAACACAAAACACGTTACTAACACACGCAACTCGAGAACAAACATATTATATGTCTCACAAATGTCTGCCCACGCATTGGACCCGGCACCCATAGCTTAGCAGGTCACTACCAAATAGGCTACGGGGTCCTCAACATATACCACATATTTTTTTATTTATTTAATAACACAAAAAACACGTATGTAACACCCGAGAACAAACATATTATCTTCACACAACGACTCGAGAACAAATATATTATCTATCACATAAATGTCTACCCACGGTTTAATACCCGGGACACGTAGCTTTGCAGAGAGGGTCTCTACTAAGAAGGCTACGGAGTCTGCAAAATATACCCCTTAGCTTTATATTCCTAAAAGAAAAAAAGAAATCGCTAAACTCCTAAATCTTCCTTTCCAGAGAAACATTATCGTCTACAGACGAGGAGACCTGGCGTTGGTGGCACAACGTCGGTCTCCGGTCGCTGAACAGGCGGAGACGTGACGTCAGAGAGACCACGAAGTACATAGAGACCGCGCTCGTCATCGACAAGGCAATGTTCGACAGGAGGAACGGCAGCACTCGTTCAGAAGTCGTGCACGACGCGATACAAGTCGCCAATATTGCCGATCTGGTATGTTTAAACACTTGAATACATATGTATATAAGTTTGGCAACTAAAACCTGACTATATATATGCATAGTCATACCTTAGTGTTCCTAGGCCAGCAGCATCAATCCTAAGCAAACGACCGAGTTAGGCACCACGGGCACGGTCGATACCTGGATGGGTGAACGCTAGTGGCAAGAAAAACATTCTGGAGCGTTTCCGTGCTTCCAAGGGCACGTTAAGCTGTTGGTCCCAGTCGTTATCGTAGTTAGCAGTCGTCAAAACAGACACTTGGGTTAACCACTTAACACTACATTAATCTCTCGAAGGCTCTCGGCCTTCTCAGTGATGATGGGAGACCCGCGCCCTGTAATACGTATATTTAAAATTTGCTAATTATGCTTTATTAAAAGCTGTTATTGGTTCGTCTGTAATCAAATCTTCTAAATTGAATTACACTTACTTCCCAGTGTCCGATTGGGCTAAAATTTAATAGACATGTTCGGCCTTATTACAAAACGTGGACTAGCTAAAGTACAGGTTTAAACTTCTATTAGACCATGGACTAAACAAAAAAACTAAACTAAAATAAACCTTGGCTTAATGTATACTATTAAAGATAAGCCTATACATGATAATCGTGGTTTAGACGTTATTTTGTAATAAGGCGGTTAGTGTTCTTGTGACAATGCACTATGTATGTGTGTGTGTGTAATGTGACATCTAAATGCCGTCATTTTTTATCCAATATGGCGGAGTTATATATTATTTTTTAAATATTTGTATTAACCATAGTTCTGTCCAAAGTTCCAAAAAGTACCATATCAAATGTATCGTATCTTATAGATTATAACTACTGGATAATCAAAAAGTTTCTGAAGACCTATTATATTTCTTTGTATGATAAGTAGTTTAGAAAATTGAAATCATAACACCCTTTTTCCTTTGCCGCAATCTGGTAAAGACTCAGTTTCTTCCCAAAAGCTCTCTCACGCTTCCAACTCTTCAAATTACTTCTTAAAATATTCTTGCACTCCACTCCAACTCATCTAATACTTAAAACGCTTGTAGAATTCCATTTATGCAAAATATTCCTCTCTGTTTTCTGCATATAATACTCTCAGTACCAGTGTTATATAAGATTAACAGATGTGTACACCGTAAAAATGTTACATTTATTTAAGCAGGTACCATTATCCCATTTCTGCTGTGAGTGTAAAACCAAGCGGGGGAATTAGAACTTTTCCCCGCATACCTCTAATCACGTCCCAAAACGAATAGAAGATTCGACGAAAAACGAAATTGCATTTGCATTCTCGATGAGATGGGAAAAATTTCACCTCACATCGCACGCTCGAAATGCGGGCCGCAAACTGAACGCGGTATAAAATATTTCGTATATACATATGTCCTATTATCTGTCGGAGCTTCGCAAGATCTGTAGCGAGAACCTATCATACGATACAAATGCTAATATTAAAATATAAACTTTTATAATACGGGTATTATACTCGTAATAGTGGATAATTATGTAATATGTACGAGTATTATACTCGTAGTAGTGTAATACGTTCGCTCTCGTATTATTAAAGTGTACACATACCCTTATAGTCTAGAATGCTGATAAATCTTTGGAAACGTGTTTCGCGTTCCTTGATACGAAATCAATAACAGTTTGTCATGCAAAATTCTCAAGCGCACACACCGCCCAGGGTGCACGCAACTTTGTACATAGAACATATACATAGGTGATATTCCAATAGACGGTTTCAGAATCTTACGTCATTATATTACGCTATTATTTGACAATTAATGTTCAAACTTAATAATATCACCATGTTACATAATATAGTTTTTATACTAAACTGTGCAAGCTTTTATACTAAACCCAGCTCGTGTGCTATTGAATATATTCGGGTAGTTTGTTTATTTGTCCTTTACGGACTCTGAAACGGTAGACGATAGGTCATTGACGTCTTTAGCAACTTTGTTTAAAATTCTCTAAAAAAGTTTTTGGTACCAAAATTATATATCGATCGGACACTTGGTTGATAACAGTAGACAAAGTTATTTTTGCTGATCAATCGCACTACATCTACCCATATATATCCAATAGAGTATGTTTCTTATTCTTACATATATATGCTGGTTTTTAGTGTTTTATTTGTGCAGCTAGTTTGTTTATCCCAAGGTATAACTCGAGAACTTCATAATCGAAGTATAACTTATTGTTGACGCAGTACTTTCGCACCCTGAACACAAGAGTGTCGCTGGTGTACATCGAGTCGTGGCAGAGCGCGGACCAGGCGGACATAGATCGGAAGCAGGACATCACACGCGCCATACAGAAGTTCAGCGACTACACCGCTCGGAAACTGTTCAAGATAGAAAAGGACACCACGCAATTGCTCAGGTAAGAAATGTGTACGGATTCACATTAAGTATACTAACTTTTATACGCTTCGCTCGTGTTGAAGCCCTTAAATAAATAAGAAGAAGAAAGAAGATAATAAGATTAGTACATAATTTTTAAAATCCTTTGACCTTTCTGATACTTCTAAGAATATGTGTACAAAGTTTCTTGATAATCTGGTGAATTGTTTTGACGTGAAAGCGTAACAAACAAACTATAATTATAACAGACTCAATAATATAAGTAATACTCCGATCAAAAATTTTATCAAGGTCGTCCAGGTTTTCTATTGTATAGGAAACAGACCAACTGGCCCCCAGGGTTCTCGTGAGAGTAATTATTATTTTTGATCAAGGCATGATAATTTTGATTTTAACAAGTTTAAGACCACTCAAAATACTTAGCAATAATTATGGAATTAAGGCGAGCGGTAAATTAAAAGTCGTTAATGCAGTGCCCAGGTTTTAAATTGAAGTTTAACTCTATTCATGGGCGCCTAATGTTAAAAGATTTCTACCATATAATTACTTAAGTGAAAACCGCTTATATTGTTCGGTCTTAAATCTCTTGAACAAGCATTTCAGGTTTCAACGTAATTAGGTTTCGTTCACAGCCCGCTTATACAAAGCGTCAGCTCAGCTCAAACTGCGCTGCGCCGGCAATCTGCTTATGTTAATACGTAAACGTATCGTTCATCTCACGAATCTAATCTTACCAAACGAAAAGGTATTATTCCAATTGGTACACTTCTTTTAAGAAAAACGGGTTGGAAATATTTTTTCTAGAATATTTTTTTTACATCTGCAATGAAAATAATTAAAATTAACTCCTAAATTTAGTGTTTAGTACTTTATATAATACGATTCTAACAGATGGCGGTGTAAGGTAGTCAGCTAAATTGAGTATGTCAACCTTAGTCACAGCAACGCGTGGCCGGCTCTGCTAGAATTTTATATTTCTTTTTAATAGTTCTTTTATTGAAATTAGTATATTGTTATAAAATAAAATTTCAGAAAGATGACATTAAATTTTTTACTGAAGCATCCATTTGCAATACCATCCGCTATATCCACTCACCATCATGTGGCTTTTCAGATCGTTTGTCGGTTATGGTTCTTTATCATTTCTCATTAAGAATTTTACAATAAATCACTTACTGAGATACATAACTATACAAGTCTTTTTTCTATAAAGTGCACAGAAAAACAAAACATGTAGTAGATTGATATAATACAAATTATAAAAATAAATTTAACATTTACGAGTATTAGTTGCTACTGTTGCTAGGTGCTAAAATACGAAAAAAATTGAATTTTTTGGATTGAATCGGAACGAGAGTACACAGATGTAAATAAATTGAATGTGGTATTACTGGCATTAATTTGAGTATTTAGATATGTGAGTATGAAAAAATATGTTAGTATGAGAAATTATAATTTATTTAAACCTCATTATATTTCATAATTACAATCATAATCATATTCTTTATTGCATCATGCGTACTTAAGGTGTTACAGTATAATTTTTTCGAACGACATGAACCCTGAAAGGTTAAATGTTTAATACTCTCATAGTGTTATGTACGTATTTTTATTTATTAATTAATAATATATTACTGTAAAATATTATGTTTGGACAAAACTCTATTGGGTGTTTTTTGAATTCGTATGTAGTTTTAGTATTCTTAATGTTATTAGGCAATCTATTGTAAAACCTGACAGCCACAAATTCAATGGTTTTTTTACTTATAAATAAATGCAAGTACAGGTTTCATAAACGGCTAAGATTGAAAACATGGCTTAAGATCAAGATAAAAAGGACAAAAAAAATATAGTAAATTTGTCCAAACAAACACCGTATCACTCAATTTGTCTAGTAAATAATCTTATTACATTAACTAAATCTTCTTAAATATTTATACTAATGCGCCTTTGACACGGCACCGCTCGGCAGAGATTAGCCACCGGAATGCAGAGCGAGAACATAAATCGCAGAGATTAATGAGTGCTTAAGAATTTTAACAGAGGTTACGTTTTATGAAACCGTTTCGAAAATATATTATACGAGCTTTAGCCCACGGCTTCGCTTGCGTTAAGAAACTTCCATCCCCTATTTTATCCCCTTTGGGGTATAATTGATCAAAATCCTTTCTCAGCGGATGTCTACGTCATAACATCTACCTGCATGCCAAATTTCAGTCTGAACCGTCCGGTGGTTTGGGCTGTGCGTTGATAGATCACTATGTCAGCCAGTTAGTCACCTTTGAGTTATATATATTTAGATGGATCCTAACTAGTAGATTGCTGATCTCGTATAGTCCAATTTTTCTTTCAATTGTACGCTATAATCAAAATAGGGTATGTTACTTACGATATATTTTAATAACTAAAATCTCCATAATATATGTATCTGTGAATATTTACTGCTACTTATTTTGTCATTCATGTTTCATAAACAAATATGTAATTAACGGAAAAAAATCGCTCGGTGATATAGAATTATAAGTTTTTTTCAAACACAAAGATGAAGGCGTTGTTAGTACCATTAGAAAACAATATATGTCATCTTAATATATATAAAGTACGTGTCACGGTTTGTCCGCTATGGACTCCTAAACTACTTAAAATAAAATAAAATAAAATAAAAATAGCCTTTATTTCTACTACAATTGCAACAATTAACAAAATCTTACAATACCAACATTCCGTTTTACATATTAATAGTAGTAGTCGCCTCTTTGGCGTAGGCCTCTCCTAAACCTCTCC
>DWJN01004745.1:0-12107 GCA_018248895.1 Carystus phorcus
AAGTAATTGAAGATCGTTAAATTTTGTTTTATTTGATTTTACCTCGCTGCTTCCAAACTTTTGAACGGTAGTGTAAATTAATGCTTGACTGTCATCCTGCCTGGTGGTAAGCAGAGATGCAACCTTGGATGATGAGCGCACTAACTTAACTTAAACAACGTTTGAAATTATTTATCTTTTGTAAATAATAAATCCAACTACATTTTTAATAGGAAATAACCCTCAAGTTCACAGAGTTCAAGCCGCACCCACGCCACGCATCAATCGTACAGACAATGGTTACACTTTTTATCCACTACATTATTATATGTCATGTTTTCCTTAAATCCTCGTGAATCATTCTTTTTACTGGTAACAACAACAAAAAAAAGGAAGCAGTTTTTAAATGACAACCAAGAAATAGATATAAAACATAGTTGTAAACTGAATAACAAAATATGCTCCATGAACTCATTCGAGAATACGTCAGGATGTCAAAAAGAAGCAATTATAAAATCATTACAACAATGAAACGTACCAAGTAGTGTACATATAATCGTGTTCTTAACAACGTAGATATTGTTAACGGGCTGGTCATTATGTCTGACGATGTGTAAACCGTCAGTCAGCGGATAGAATGAGACGTTTATAAAACCGTGATAATTACCCGTTAATGTCTTGTGCAGATGTAACATTACACGCTTACAACGACTAGGTACTAAGTTGTAATCGAGCTGCAAGTACACTAGAACACAAGTATCCTAGTTTCAGTTCAGTCGTGACCGCGGTGCATGCAACTGGTTCGAAATCAATATTTCGAATGATGCGTATAAAACAAATTCATATCGTGAGTTTATAATTTCAAAATGTGCAAAATCCACGATTATATATTATTACATCAGTATTTCTTATTTCTATCCTATTCTGTGTTACTTATTGTACTAGTAGACCCAGCGAACTTCGTATCACCTTGGAATATTTGTCCCGTTTTTGTAACATTTCTTATGAATGCTCAGCTCATATTGGTCGTAGCGTTATGTTACATAGCGTATAGCCTTTCTCGGTAACTGTATTATGCAACACAAAAATATTTTTTCAATTCAAACCCGTAGGTTTTTGAGATTAATGCGTTCAAACTATCAAACTCTTCAGCTTTATATTATTAGTATAGAAGTATAGATATTTTAATCATTGTACACACACACCCTTTATGATCTTAGCGGGTTATTGTCCGGCGGCTTGTGTCGGTTAAAAATGATAGACAGAGTTAAGGTAAGTATTGCCGTCCCTGTCAGTATATGGATTTGCGATAAAAGTTTTTGAAGCACTCTTGAGCGTTACATTGTCGGCCGTGGTTGCTATACTAGACAGCAGTTGTCAAGCCATATAAGAGTAAAAGGCTTTGCGGCCGCAAAAAAAGCGACCTCTGGATCTGTCACTCCGTCACCAATGTGCAATGGAGCAGCGTGGTCGAGTTTCTGTAAGCATGTATATTCATTCTAACAGACCGGTGTAAATATCTTCGAGATCTAAAGAAGATACATACATCTGAACATATTTACTCAATCATAGCTGAGAATATTTATATCAACTATCCTAACCTAACCTATAAACGATGTGGCGAGGTAGTTCTTCCGCAGAGTATATTACACTGTACAGCTTTACAGTAAAACCTAACTCGAATTTTTCATGACCCATTTGGAACTGGTTCGTTCGAAAAGCAATTCTACACAATTTCTGAGTCAAGGTAGTTGAGAGGTACGTAAATGAATTAACGTTATAAGTAAATTCGTTAGTTAAAAACTGTTCAAAAGAATATTAAATATATACTATAAAATTCTACAGGATTCGGGAGAAGTTATGAGGCAACATTAAAAAAAACATATTTAAGCGAATCAAATCATAAAGAAGATGGCCGCATTTCACATAGGTAATATTAATTATAAGGTAAAAACACCGCCATATATCATATTAATGAAGCAACTGTTTTTACGATAATTTAGGACTACTCCGGACACCATGGTGTGTTTTACGAAACCGTTAATCTTATTACCGCTATAACTTTAAATTTATTATACAAATTGGTAATTATCGTCGTATTCGCTTCGGAACATGAAGCTTAGTATCAACTATCGATTTTTTTATATAGATTATTAAAATTGACAAGCCTCTTTATTTGTCAACGGAATCAATGAAAAAACGAAAACATACTACAACATCCTACAATGAAAATCGGATTTAAATCTGACACAAATTAATCAGTTTCTGATATTAGGGGAAGCAAACCTAGACAAATAGTCTAAAAATTCTAAAAAACATTGTTATTGTATATATTGCGTCAACAAATATCTTTGTAATGCCTATTTGGCATAAAGAAGCAATCTGAACACCCTAATAATTTTCTTAAAGTGAAAAACATTTAACCGAGACTTTCAAGTCACAGTAAATACGGATTCTGTGCCTATTTAACTACGCATTTTGTTAAATTGTGCTAAAAGTAGTATTTATTTTTAGTTTTTTGACAAACGTTACCGTGATGCTATTTTAAAATTGACCTCGTACAAAGCAAGAAACTATAAAATTTTAATCCAACCCATTAATTATGAATCCAATAATACAGATTTTATTTTATCATATGAATTTTAAAGGATATTTATAATAATTATATTTCCGTGTTTTACCGTAAAAGATAACCTTCAACCACAGTTTTTTAGTATCAATAAACCTAAAATGACTTCACATATTTGTTTGTTTTAGAGAATAGATACAGTTAAAGAACTTACGAATTTGTTAATGAAACAGTTAAAACTCCCAATCAACGATTTACTTAACGAATCGATGTTACGGTGCTCGCAGTAGATTCCAAAAAACCCGTTCCGTTAATTAATTTTCAACAATTAAATAAAGAAAAACGATTGTCTGTTTACGACATAATCACTTTTTATATTTTTAAAGTTTATTTGTGTGTTGCAGTTTGTTAATACCGGTTAATTTAACATACGTATATCGACAAAAAACGTGGATGTTATACCGGCAATAGTTAATTAAAAGTAGAAAAGTCTAACCATCGATAAAAATAAAATTTCCGTTTTAAATGTGAAGAAAGCTAACTAAAAAAAACACTGTTTAAAAAGCGCATCCTAAGACTTTATGTGTATAAAATGCCGTATTATAACAATGACATCACCGAAGTAATCGGGACAATTTCAAATAAAGGATATGACAAACAGCTGTTAAAATGTACCGGATGCCATTATAATAATGTCAGATTCATTAAACTACATCAATCTTAGCGACACAATGATTTAATACTGGATTCCTGTTTGGTGCAACGAAAACATCTAGATATTCTTGGATTTTTATTTTATTCGTTGGGTAAGACATGATAATAATATGTTATGTAACAAAAATATTTCCAAGGAAAATATGCCAGATAAAAGGTAAGCGTCGTGTAATATGAACCGCAAGCCGCCGACCACCGACTCATATTTACGCAGGCTCTCAAGGACACCACGACAAACTTTCACCTCCCACGAGTTTCCTACAAGAGAAAGTCAGCCCTCTCGAGCCAGTTTTTTCTACATCCTCCATCTTCGCCTCCACAAAAATATTGAACCAACCCGTGCAAGTCCGGTCTGCGGTTATTTTTTATTTTAACTCAGCGTATCGTTTTCGGGTACATAAACAAAAATTTAGATTTACGAAGACATCGAAAGTAATAGTAAAATATAGTGTAAATTTAGTAAAAAAATAAATAAAGATAATCATTGGCATCGTATAGAATAATTACTCGGTTAAAAATACCAAAAGAAAAAACAATCATTTTCGAAATGCGGTAATGCATGAGCAGTGACAGTTTAACATGGAGATCGAGATAACTTTAAACATTCGATGCGCGCAGGTAAAGACCGCTATCGATCGAACGTAAAAGGAGAAAAAAAACGAGCAGAATCATCGAAAAGGACAGATGTGTGATCAGAAATAACTGATAAATAAAATACTGAACGAGATATCGGGAAGGAGGCAAATACATGCGCGCCGCTCCCGAAGCTTTTGAATCTCGATAAGAATGCGTCGGTCCAAGATGATATACAATTTATTAGATGCAGCGAAGGCAAATTTTATCGAGACCATTAAAATTTCTATTAATTGTACTAGAAATTGTTTTGCTCATACACATTTGTCAAGATGTGGATCGAAACTAAATAGATATGCTGTATATATGGAGATATTGTTGAAATATATTTAATTAGTTATCTGACAAATGAATTCCTAGCTAACATATATTATTACCTAAAAATAAACAAAGATTAATGTTATATGTTATGTTACAATTTATGCAAAAGCAACTGAAATTATGCTAACCGTTCAAGCGTTAATAGAACCAGTTTGTCGATTCATAAGACCGTATTTAAATTGAGGAAATTGTGAGAAAGTTGATAATAGAATTATAAAGTACTATGAGTTGGAAAGCGTTAACTTGACTGCTGACCGCGAACCTTGGAAATCGATTTTCCATTGCGGATTAACAAAGAGAATATAAAAGCAGTTTATATTATTTTACTATTAAATCGGAACAAGTTTCTATTTGTTTTGAGAACAAATACTACCGCTATAAAAGTAGCTCCACCACCACCAAACGCGAGATGAAAATGTATTTAGAAAATATATAATTTCAAAAAGATTTCTAATAACATGTAAGAAGGTTATAGCTGGAACTAGAAACATGCAGATATGTTTGTTGCCACCTTAGAAACCTATCATCCAAAGGAGTTCCATTTCGATTCTTAATAGGGGCAATATTTATGTAACAGATAAATGTTTGTGGACACTATGATATATAAATCTGTTAAGGGATCTAATATATGCGGTTGATTCGATAGATATAACTTTTTTTTTAATTTAATGTTATAGGCTTCATTATCTCTTTTTCACCTTTACTCACCACCACTCATTTTACCGTACCAATATTCTATGCACCCATCTAACTCATTCATTATATCCCACATTCATTTGTAACAGTCATCATTTATAAAAATATAATTACCAATGAGGAATTCTCTGCACCATATGCTAACAACTTATTAAATTGACCGCGTAAATATTAATCAATGTATACAGAACAAAAAATAAATAAAATAAGAGTCGCACGCACTTGAGACGACGCTGATAATAGTACAGTGTGTACAGAAAATGAGACATCTCCTGTACTTAAACGTAATTTTGTTCAAGCTAGTTGCGTGCCAATGCGCTTATTGCTAGTTTTTGAAATGTATTTCAATTGGAAGAGAATAATTGTCGTTTTATTGAATTTAATAAATACAGAGTAATCATCATATACAACCGATAATTGCCTTACCATTGCACAACATCTATGGGAGATCTACTACTATCATAGCCGATTATTAAGAAACTTGGATTTAAATTGTGAAACCAAACATCTGTTTGATAAATACACAATCACAGATTAACAAAGTACTTATAATTAATTTTGAAATTTATTGGTAATGGAAGAAATTGGCTGTACAAGAGAAGTTACTGTTGTTCCAGAATAAATAAATAAAATAAAAGAAGAATTCTCACTAAGATTTTAATACCGATTTATTAAAGCTCCAAAGATCGTGGTCACGGCTTGATTGAGGTGAAGTGGATACGTTGATAGTGTCATTTGACAATACTACAATTGTTGATCTTCAGTATAACTAGTTCGTTTTTGTGTCTTTGAATTCTAAATACTACCAGAATTTACCAATTAAAAATCTTTTCGTAAAACATAGCACTTTGTTAGATTGGCATAATTCATAATGTAATTTTCCAGTGATACATAACAACAACCGTTACAATCTATCCCTGTGTCAAGCGTAATAAAGTGAAGTATCAGTAGTAGTCAGGAAATGGAGCGAAGTTGTCAGCGCCGCAGCGCCGCTGGCGATGGTAAAGCATCGTTCTCACTAAAGGACGATATTAGTCTAAACACGGTGAACACTCAGATAAAGTAACAAATGTGAATGTCACCTGGTACAATACAATGGACAAATGGACACATGAGTGAATAAATGAACGATTGTAGTGTGACTTTATTTATACCCGACTTCATGCTAATCTCATAATGATGATGCAATCAGTTTAGCTAGGAACGAAGGAATGGTGACTTAGGAGGCATTTGACAATGTTTCTATATTTTGATATATCGGACCGACTACATTCTTTATCTACCCTTTGTTACCCTCCTAACAATTATCCTTCACGATCAGCAATGCATCTCTGAGATCCCTAGTGGAAATTTATATACATCAGTTTCAGTGACCACTAATTTAACAGCTTTGTATATAGATATAACATCTTGTTTCTGAAAGACGTAATTTCTAGAGCAGACAAAATATCAATTCTTAGTGAAAACAAGGCTTTATATAAGAGATGTATCTAATTTTGCACCTTGTTATGGCAACGCCACGAGCGAGCTTATAGTTTCAACTGTTATACAATTTAATAACTCGAGAAAGGAAATTGTCGTCCTTAATAATGTTCGAAGCGAAAAATATTAAAAGTGATAAGAAATTCTCAAGTAAATTTCTTTCCAACGAAAGTGGCTTAATCGAATTCTTTACTTCAGCTTTTCCTTTAAATAAACGAACATCTTTCAATTTTCTGAACTTTATGTTTAATGCATGGAAATTACATCGTTAAGTCTACTGGTATTCTTTTAAGGAAATAATATTCCAGTGAATATTAAATTCTTTGAAATTTGGGAGGGTAAGCATTGTATAGATTCTAGATCATCGCGACGATGACACTGTCAGAAAAACGTTCATGTGTGAAAGTGATCACTTACCATCTTTTATTATCATAAGTAAATGCTTGACATCAACAATCATTACCACCCACGTGGCTCCTATGCTCGTTTGGCTACCTACCACATAAAAATCTTTCTGCGTTGTCGGTACTTTAAGATGTCAAGTAATCTTTATAAAAAACGTTTCAAATATTTTCCCCTTAAGCACTCATTCGTCAACTTTGCAGATATTTACTAAAACTAGACATGTAGTTTAAAAATAACGTATCTTCTTGTACATCAAATTTTAGTACATTCATAAAATACGAGTATAAATATTAATATGAATATTCTTATAGAGCGGCCGCGTTCATTTTTAATAATACAAAGCAAAAGTCAAAAAGAACCCGAAAATAATGTATAGACAGATACTTATCTTAATTGGGTGGGTTAAAAGGTCTCGTGGACCGTTTATGATACCCTTTGTGTGTCTAAATCAGCCGCTTACCTGAAAAGAAATAAAATAAAAATCAAACTCAGTTTTTCTCTCGATAAATTAACCAACAAAAGTATCGTAATTTACTAAATGATAAATCTCAATTTATAAACTTAAAGTCTTTAAGTTCATAACTTTATTTCCGGTAAAATACAGTATTTGCGAAAGATTCTGTTATTCATTTCGTCGAGTAAATGCTAAATGTACGTATGTTATTTTCTTACGAAAATGTTCTTTATAAAAAGTAAGTAAAGTTCGAAACAAAGTTATATTTTCCGTAATAAATAGAAGAACATAGACGCTGTAATATTAGCAGGGAAAGATTTTGTTTCGTATAAACTTTATCCACTTGGTTTTAAGAACATTGTTTCGTAAAAAAATTACACATAAATATGTCCACTAGCTTATCCGGCGAATTAATATACTCTACTCGTATATGTCATTTCAACAGTTCTTAAAATGGTATGTTTTAAATTGACAAAATGAATAAAGTTTATTTGGAAGAAATAATGCATGGCTGTACGGAGAAAGCATATCTTTATTTAATGTGTCGACATTAAAGCAAGCAAAATGTGAATTTTATGGATTCCAGACACGAGACACTGCACCAACAGCTTTAAGTACATTACGACGACTGTAGTATTTCGTTGTACGAATAAGACGAATTGTGAATTAAAACAACATTTACTTATGAGTTAAATTAACTACACATACACATTTTAGCCATATAGGATTTTCGAAATAGACACATAGACCAGCTTTTGTTTTCATGATACATCGTGGCAATAAGAATTTTTTAGGAAAAAAAAGTATCCGAGATCTTAAGTAGATTGTATCTTCACTTTGTTTTCCAATACTGTAGTACCAAGTACCGTTTCCCATGAAAATACAATTTTCTTTTCACCTTATACAGACCAGCCTGTGGCCGTAGAAAGTAAGAGAAAAGCATCTCTTGCTTGGCTAACCAAAAACGTTGGTTTCTACAACTGACTACTCAGGCTGTCTTCTGATTTAGAACGAGTTACCTTCTTCAAGTTTAATCTGTATAAATATAATTCCTCTCTTCATGAGTACGTCAATGAACTTCTAAACGATTGAGCGGATTGTAATGATTTTTTTTTTTGTATATCTTTAAGTGCATTCAAGAATGGTTTATATTCACAATTTAATCTGACATATTCTGAAAACAACACACAACAACATCTAAAAACAAATTCAATCTTCAAAAGCTACTTATCGTCCATTTTCCGCATCATCAGTAATCGCTTTGGACTTTGATTCTATAGACGTGCATTAAATCGGAACTAGCACAAACAAGGCTACAATAGTCTAGACGACAATTAGCAATTTACTAATAACACGTTTCACATATGCCACGGCTGATTCACAGAACAATTCTGTCATCGCTGAATCAATCGGAACAACGGACAATTATTCATAGTCGATTAAAGATTTGTCTTGCGTTAAGTAAATAATGCATAAAACTATTTGTAAATTCTAGATGTACCAATAGATAACGTAAGTCATTACGTGAGTTTGTGTTCATCAATGAGTAATAGATTAGCATAGACAGTGCACGTTTAGAATAATTTGTCATCAATCGAAATGAAAGGACTATTCAACCATGAGCTACTTTATTCAATACCCTATTTTCTGTGAAACTTCAAATATACCCCATAATTTACGTATGATCGATCTTTCTGCTCTTCAAAAGCTCCTACCCTTATAACTTGTATGTATTCTATCTTTGCCTATCAAAATTCTCACACATTTAGCGGTTAACAAATGAAGCTTTGAACTATATTTGTGGTTTGTGCGACCCAATGTAAAAGCGACCTCTTTAACTACAAGACGGTATATGAAACAATAAAAAAGCCGAACCTGTAGTAACCAATTTCTGAAATACTAAACAAATTATAATTATCACGTGTTGCTTCTAACCGGAACGTATTACTCACATATGAATCAGCTTTCGGACGAAGTAAAAGCTGTGACTGTATATGCTGAACGCTTTCTGCTAGAAAGGTTGTGATCTTGAAGTGCAGCGTAATTTCATCGTGGGCGAGCATTTCTCTTTACGTCTTGTTAAGGTATAAGACCGTGATACCATCTCCGGTAAAGGACAAGTCGTCCCACGCGACAGTTTTATAGGAAAATAATACGAACGTTATGGCACTAACATTGGGCCCGCATCTAATTAGTGTCAATTCGCTTGTTATACTTTGCACCTAGAAAATTATTCCATAATTATAGGCATCCACTTCAATGGACATAGTCATAAAAGTAAGATAAGAACCCATATAATATGGGTCCATTGTAGGTGAAAGTTTATACATAGGAACTGTGAACCAAAAATTATTAGTTTCCCGATTTTATTCTATTACGTAGCAAAAATCAGTCACTCACAAACTGAGGATTTAGATGAATACGATTATACTCCAACTCGCCTTTCATATCGTTGGAGGTTTCAAGAGTACTAATAATCAGACAATCTAATGGTTTTGTTGGTGATTCCTTCTCAAAATTTCATCGTTCAACTCTCGGTTCTTATTACAATGTTTACTTATTTGTCGGCAGGGTTAAACTCTAATGTCAAACATCTGAAGAAACATATAAATACATTGAAATAGTTGGACCGTTTTAGAGGGGTCACAATACACTCAGTAAGTGGGCGTATACAAGTAACGGTAAAAGGGGATTCATCCTCCACTGAATTGGAATCGGCCATAAAAATGTAGAATGGTGGAGTACCTACTCACGAACTGACTTCAGACGCAAGAACGTTGCTAATTTTATCGTGGGTGGTCGAATGTTTTATTTACAACTAATAGGTTGCAATCTCGTTCAGAAAAACGTTTAACTTAAGTATTCTTTTAATAAAGTACATTATTTCATTTGGAATATTAAAAGTAGTTATCAGCACTCGCTTTGTTTCATGGAAGCTTCTATTTTAGTATTCCTACTCGAAACAATTGCTGATAATTTTCTTTTGAGACTAAGTAGGTATGCATTACGAACAATTTTTTTCCGAAACACGCTATACCTCATAGTATATGCTTATTCGTTTAGGAGTCTTTGCAGCTAAGCTGGATAAAAAATCTCTTAATTCTTTAGTATATATTAATGATGCCGGGCGCGTTGTTGCGTTGCTAATTTATGTGTTCTGTTTAAACTTTAAATTTATTGTTTCCCGAAAATATATCTTCAACTATACACAGGAATTCTACAAAAATGGGTCAAACTGCATTTTAATTTACTCGTGCTAGAAAAGTATACATAACTTATAATGTAAATAAACGACGAGACGGTTTTACGGCAAAAAATTCAAAACGATTAACATGAAGTAGAAGAATAAAAATTGTCTTCTTACGGAGGATCGCTTCAGCAGTTAATTGTAAAGGAATCAGATCTCTATACTATGTATCGCAGAATATGTTTAACTAGTTATTTGATACAGATAAAAAGAGTGTTAATACCAACAAAAAGAGGTAATATCATCACTAATTTGCGTAAATTTTAGTAATATTCTTCTTAAACTTCCGATTCGCATCAAATCTTTTTAAGCCCACTGAGACCAAGATTTTCAAGTATAGGTTTATTTTTCATACTATACTTAAGCCAAGGTTTATTTTACTTGGTCTAATAGAAGTTTAAACCGGTACTTTGCTAGTCCACGTTTTGTAATAAGGCCGTAAACGTTTCAAACAAAAAAAATCTAGTAAGCGTGTTGTACAAAACAATACACTGGAACATTGAGCCTTCTCCTTTTTCGAAGTAAATAAAAAACCCTTACAAATCTAACAAGTCTAGTTGAGGGCAAAGACCCATCAGTAGGGCAATAGTTTATAACCCGTCATGCATTTCAATAACTAGTTTGTCGATGTGTCCATATGTAAATCCGGTTATTGACGTAATCAATTGCTTCATATAGCTCACTATGTCGATCTACATACCTAGCTCAGAAAGTTGACAGCTATTTCCTGTTATGGGATGAGAAAAACTCATTCCATAACTATGCCGATGCATCGGAGTGAGTTATCGATAATTATCTCCAGATCAATCACCCAGGAGGAAGAGGGGACTTTCTTAACATAAGTTTTCTTCATAAGCTTAATTAGAAAGATCCCACAAAAATGTAATCTTAGAATTATTCTGGAAAAATAAATATTTTTTTGATTTTTTTTTAATTATATTCAGGTAGTGCGAATATAGGGCCAAACTTTTCGGGCAGTTCAGTATGCAAAAGTATATTGGAGCGGCTCAGAATGCTGACACCAATTTCATAGTGGTAGACCAGGGTGATATAAGAAGACGGAAGCTTGCTTGGTGGTAGGATGTCGTGTAAGAATTATATTATTAATATTATTAGTCATTAATAATATTATTAATAACAATAATATTATTAATAATATAAAGGTATTATCTTTCCGCAACTAAAGACACTATCTGCTTGTTTGTCGGATAGTTACATAAACCAATCAACCAGTCAACCAATTCATATGATATTACTTAGTAATAAAATTTTAGTAATACGAGTATGAATGTGAAATGAGTCTGTTTTTTCCGTATTCATGTCTTTATCTACCACTATCGGTCTGTTTTGCATAGATATTATCAAGAACACAGATTTACCGCGAGCGAAGTGCAGGTAAAAGCTAGGAATGTTTGTAAAAAACTCATTGCGCTGTACGTTAACATAGAGAGGTCAGCTGAGCTTCTTTTTTCAATAGATTACAATCATTACTCCCACGGCCCAACCCATAAAAAAGACAAACTTATATTTCACTAGCTTTTGCCCGCGGCTTCGCTCGCGTTAAGAAGTATTATTATTCATTACGTATAGTTTTTGCGGCTTTTCTT
>DWJN01004746.1:0-12107 GCA_018248895.1 Carystus phorcus
GGCTCCTGAGTTCGATTCTCAGCGAGGCATAAATTTGAATGATAAGTTTAAATTTGTTTGGGTTTGTTGATCCTTCTCGTTCTATGTTGTCATGTCATGGCACGCACGACAGGGAATCCTAACGTGAGCCTATGAATGTAAAGCGTTATTTATTCATTTAATTTATTGTTAAAAGATCGAATAGTTATATTCACACAAGACATAAGAAGGATAATTCATATCTATACTATCCGAGAAGTGACCCGGGAGAAGAATTTAGGCTTGCCGTAAAACTTATAAGCCTTAATAAAGAATAACTTGCAGTCCGATTATAAAATGCGATCCCTGTTCACTCATTTTTGTTTGCTAGAAAACTCAAAGAGCGCATTGGAGGAGACTAAAAATCAACACAAAAATCTTAGTGAAATTTATAATTAGTATATATTTGATTCACGTGTACTGTACATTTATTAAACAACATATTGCACCTCATCACAAGCACTCACAATCCACGAAAACTAGGGCATAAGAACTTTTATTATAAACTATATTCTTAAGACAGAGTCACTAACTGGCTATAAGATACCTATATTATTATTATGGACAAGTTTTAATTTCTTTTCTAACGGCCGCTCTGTACTGTTACTACTCGCGTGCACTATAGGTCCTTTTGATAAAGTGAATCCCGGAAACTACACTCTGCAAGCAATCAAGTCGGTGTTAACGTTCAAAGTAATTTCTTTGGCTTCATTCGCTCGACGCGACGACTGGATTACGTGTACCAATAGCAATCGATTTGACGCTGTTCATTGCGTCGCGTTAAAATGTTATAATAAAAGTTATTCTACAAGATACGTATACATAATAGGTTGCCTAAAAATTAAATACTTTTTTTAAGTAACTAACCAAACTTTGGATTCTTTTTGTTCCAGCCTACTTGATTTGATTACCATTATAGTCTTGCACTAAAAAAGTGCACTTTAAAATCTTGACTTCTGCTTTATAAATTTTGTATTATTTTTAATTGGCTTACATGTTATTTCATCATTCATTCGTTAACTATAAGACAGATAATTACAAATTTAGTCGAACAAACCCGAATTTTGAATTAACATATGTACATACGAGTATGAGCTAAAGTTTAAATAAGTAGTCATAGTCTACTTATGTTTCACAAAGGCTGATTTGTATAAAAAATGCGAATTTGTGTGTAGGTACGAATATGGTACTACAATTGAATGAAACTGCGAAATGTTATAATCGCTAATTGAGTTTCATTCCCACAGCGTTCGTTCCGCGAACGTATTGCGCCGGCTTCGTGCTGGAACAATGTAATTTGTGCATTACTGTGGCTTAACTAATGCCTAGTACTTTAATGCACTTTTGTTCGTGAAATATACTCAGTATCCAATTAGTTTTTGAAATTTAATGAACGTATAGTCTAATTGGTAATGAAACTGGGATCAGACCTGTATCATTATAATAATATATGTATATCCTGTGTAAAAGTTATTGAGAGCTGCTTCGAGGGTGTAAACGGCGCAGTGGTGTGACGATATTAACTTCTTTGAAGATCATTGAGTGGTTATCGATTTTTTTACGTCATTTGGTTGCAGTGATAGACAGCGGGTCAACAACAACATTTTGGTTAATTAGGCAGCAACAGTATGACCATCGAAACGTGGAGGGGTTAGTGGCCAACAGAATATTCCGAAGTTTTTTTGCCACCCGAAGACCTCCGACTTGGCTTGAGACTGCTATTTACGATAAAAACCGGGACGAACGCGGTGACGGCTTAATTTAACCTCGATTACACAGATACGCCCAAGAAATTTTTGCTACTAGCGGTCACCCATCCAGGTACCGACCGCACCCGCAGTTGCTCAACTCTGTTGATCGTTTGGATTGACACGAGCTACTAAGCTACGAGTACTTCAATATAATACAATGATAACGTGCATTTAGTTAATTAAATAGAATAGTAAAGTTAATTCCATATTCGCAAAGTGAATAGGCTGACTCCTAACTTCATGACTATTCCGCGAGTTACAACAAAACATTCCAATACTAACTTCATCGTATTCGTTTTGGATGTTGCAACATCCACGATAATACTGTAGGATGCC
Source organism: Carystus phorcus (assembly GCA_018248895.1). NCBI lineage: Eukaryota > Metazoa > Arthropoda > Insecta > Lepidoptera > Hesperiidae > Carystus > Carystus phorcus. Next base: position 2,106 of record DWJN01004746.1, read on the forward strand.
CATGGATTGAGATACTTCAAAAAGCACAAAATTGTTTCTTAATTGAGCAACAACAAAGTCTGCAAAAAGGACGGTTGAAAATTGTTCTCTCTCTAGAATCATTGATAATTCGATTAGTGCAGAATAACGCTGCAAAAAACAGACTTGTGAAATGTTATTATAGCTAATTGAGTTTCCTTCCCCCACGTTCGGTCTGCGAACATGTTGCGCCCGATGTATAATCTAATAACTTAAACAATGTAATTTGCGCCCTTCAGCTCAAAAACTTAGGCTTTTGTTTTATACTTTTTAATTTTGACATACTGAAAACTGAGTGTATACGTGGCTCTCTAATATCCTAAATATGTACAATGAAAGGAAGAACTGACAAAATATGTATGATATGTATGTACATATTAATTGGTTTCTCTTAAACCGCTGTAAAGATTACGACGAAAGATTGCATTTAGGTCGCTTTTCTATTCAAATTGATGCAGATAAATGTAATCCCTTCAAGGATTTGTTGTATTGTTATTATAAAAAAACGTTGGTGCTTAATCGATATACAATATAAACTGTTGAAAATAGACGACGCTGATTTATTTCGTTATCTGATTTACCTAATTTAATTAGTCTATAACATTAAGCTGTGAATTATGTGCACTCTTAGATAATGTTATTAAATTTTGTTATGCAAAACACCACCCAGAGATATCATTAGAAATGTCTTATAGGAAACATATTTATACTTATGAAAATAGTTCGATTAAATATTATCTTACAAGCAAAACTCGGTCGCCTAGATCATGGATAAATTTATTTTATCTCTATGCTTTACAAATGGCCATAACGCATATTTTCGTACCTTTACTCACATACGTTAAACAGTCAATGATAAACCAATTTTTTTTAATAAAAATAACAAACAAATTTTAAAAAATGTTTTAAAATAATCCGAACTCCAAAATAATTATCATATCGAACCGAGTAGCATAGTTGGAATCCATTCGTAAGCTTCGCAAATTATGGTTCGTGGAAAGTTAGTCGGTTTTAAAGCAAAGTTTGCTGAAACGGCAACGTCCACAACTTCTGATTAGCAGCATTTAGGAGTTGGAGAGCTCTATTTACATCGTGAAATGTCAGTGGGAAAGCAACAGTTCGTTGTTTCACATACGGGGCAAAGTCGCTACGCTACGGGCAAAGTTTATACCGCGTTTAATGTGAAAGATCGTTACTGCAGCACGATTTAAATAATACAATTTTACAATTGTTTATCAATAGCATAGCTTTTATTGATTCTTCTAAGGAAATGGTCAACTTCGTGCCAATAATATCACAACCTACGCGCTTTCTACGCTTATTTACTCTGTATTAGACAGTAGAAATTGTTACTACGCTAAGAGTGCCAATTGTATTCATGTAATTTGTCCTCTATTTACATTTACTTATAACACACAGTATGGCATAAAATACTACATGTATAGATTTATATAATAGAAACAAAAATACATGCAATGAGTCTTTTTGAGTACGGATATTAACTACAAGCATACATATGTGTTTCCCATCTCCATATGAGGGCGGATTACTAGTTAATGCTTTAATATGTATGTACTGTAACAATAGTGTCAGTTTTTTATTCATCGAAAAGCTAACAAGTCTACCTGAGTTTCTAAAATAACCAATAGAAACTCTCATAAAAGACAAAAGCAACTTACACATTGAATATATCAGTGTAATATATGTGTAATAATACGTCTTACGTAATTGGCTTCTAACATTTGTTGCCATTATACAACATAATTAACAATGTACATTTATTTACTAATGATCAAAAATTTAATAGAATTCTACGCTTATTGAAAGATAAGACCATGTAGCTGTTAGTCTTGCCCTTTTGTGGCCAAATTAATGTGCCTTTTAACCGCACCTAGCTCCGCCCTAAGTTTGCTATGACCTCATGAATACTTCTTAACTAATAGTACTTTAATTCATAATCCTTTATTGTAATGTCTTGGTTCTGCAGGTGGACAAATGGGATTCAATTATCACTAACAATATGCTTTTTAATCACATAATCTTTTGGATGTATTATGGAATTTATGGAACAGCTATTGCTCGGGGCTTCGTAGACATTTTTACTACAGGTATCGAGTTTATACCCGTGATGGCAGGTAGGTGCACTCGTAGGTCATGGGACATAAGGAATACGCTAAAGGCACCCATGCGTGATCAGCCAATAAGGAAGCGGAAGAATTAACCCTGATACGAGAATCTTAACACGCTTAATGTATTTTGAAATGAAATGAAGTTTATTCCAAGTCGATATTTCCTAACACCTTTTGAACAAACTGTGCCATCACTTCAATATATACATGTATTCGGTAAGTATTATGAAGAAGCGAAAAGAATTTTCCAAGGAACTTTTTACTTACTCGCCGTTGCAGACAGCACTTAAATACTATTAAGTACTTATGCGTACATACACCCAAAAATCATCATATTTTTAAATAACCATTCGACATAAAGTTTTTGGCGTGAGTTTAATTATATTTTTTTCATTATAAACAGAGGGTGGTAGATGGATTAAAATCTCTACCACCTTATTCTTAACTACTAGTTGCAAAAACAATCAGGAACGTTTCCGCGCTTCGGAGGACACATTAAATAGCTGATTCCAGTTGTTATTGTGAATAACAGTCGTCAAAACATGTGGGCGATATAAATATAAACTTTCAACACTTGGGTTGGCCACTAACCCCTTAACCAATCCTCCTCGGTAATAAGGAGAATAGTGCCCTTAATGAGCCAGTAATGGCTAATAATATTTGTTATTTATCTATTTTAACTTTATTGATCACAAGAAATTAATAAACAATTAATATTAAATTTACGCGATCGTCTATAGTACCTTGTAAAATAAAGAAGTACCAAGTTTAACCAAATTTCACGTAACAACCTTGGTCTATTTTGGCATCCTCGACTTTTGAAGTAATTGGCAAGTGAGTGATTTCAGCGACGTGACGACAAGTACAAAGCAGCCGCTATTGGCGTGTGTCGAATGAGTAACGGCGGCCTAGATTTGGATACGCATATGGTCGGAAACACAATCAAAACTCAATTCTAAGACACTTACAAATCATCCTCGAATCACGCAATCCGCAGCGAAACTTCGAAAATGTGGTATAATAGTGACTCCGATTCGTAGCTTTGGTATACAAACGCGTAAAGTTCAAAATCGCTCGAAATACACTACATCTCTCGCATAAACTACGAAGGTGGAAGGCAATCTACACAAATGTGTATGGATTAGAGTTTCCCGATGCGCAGTACTAATCTAATATGATTATTTCAAATTGGAACACGAGTATACCTACTTTACTCGTGAAACAACTCCCACATAACTCGTAATGTTTGGTACAGTCAAATTTCCAGATCAGTTCTATTTAGGTCCCAAAGATAGTAGTGTGGAATTCTGATTTTATAAGCATTGGTTTAAGCAACTTAATTCGTGGTGTCAAAAGTATTTGATTGAAAACCCGTGGCACAATGATCTCGATACTAGACCGCCGTTAAAAGTCCTGAGTTCGTTTCCAAGTGAAGCAGAAACTTCAACGATATTTAAATTTCTGTTTTCAGTCTGGTTATTTCCTCGTTTTTGTACGTTGTACACGGTAACCAGGAGAGGAGGAATTTTTACCCTATCTGGGGAGAAAATTGGCTGTTGACAGTGTCCAATAAAGGCTTTTTTATTATTATGTAATTTTTTTACATAGCACCCACGATACAAATAATCCTAGTATGAGCTAGCTATGAGTGTGTAGCGTTAGCTTTATAGTCAATTTAGTCAATTTAATTATAGTCAATTTAACTTCAATTCCATATATTACTGCGTAAAAGATGGATTTTTAAAATCTCGTCTTAGTTATCCCAAATACTTCCCACATTCCCCTAAGGAACTCCTGCACATTGTTTCAAGCTTCAAGAGAGCTAACTCAGGTCTTTCAATCAGAAACCGTTAGTGTTTCAGGAATTACATATTAAAATACTTCCTTTGAAAACTCAGCAAATAATGTTCAGCATCTTTGTATAATAGCTTTACAGCTTGCGTTAGTTCAATTGGCCAAATGTACGTTATGTACACAATTTATAAGTGGTGTACGTGATCGAATAAATCTATTTTTTGCTACTGGCAGTCACGACCACGAACTACGACATCTACCGACCACGCCCATAGTTGCTTAATTCAGTCGATCACTTTCCATCGACAAAAGATTTTATAAATAATACAATAAGAACGCAGATAAAATAACTGCCATACAAGGATGTGTCGATTTAACTTTTTTCTGGGTTAACCGATTTCAATGATTCGTTTTTATTCGAAAGCTGGTGCTCTCCCATTCGTCCCATATTAATTTGAAGGAATGCGTCAATTGTTGGTTAGGTTAGGTTGGTATGATCTCATTATAGGAAAAGGAGGAAGCCTGCGTTAGCGGGCTTCCGGCGACATCTATGACATGGACACACATGGAAAAAACCACTAAAAAGTAAGAAATAAAAAACTTTTAACAAAAAAGGAAAGTCGCCTTCAAAAGGGATAAAATACTTTGATGAGGAAAAAAAACTACTTAGGAAGTGGGTACCAGTTATTTTAATTGAGGTACCTACAAAGGCACGTCCTTCCTAAGTAGTTCCCCTCATCAAATTATTTTATCCCTTCTGAAGGCGGTTTTCCTTTTTTGTTAAAAGTTTTAACTAAACGTGTATGCACTAGCTCCGGGGTATTCCAAACCGCTGTTAGTCACGGGCGGTCTTCTGTCGCGAGATTAATATATGGGCAAACATGTGTGATGCTGAGTCACGAGTGTGTGGAGTGGAAGAGAGTGACAGGGCCAATGGACGGCGTGCCCGAGAATAATGACCGCCAAATGAAGCGTGGAAGCTGACAGGAATTGAAATACGCCTCTCGTGCAATCTGCTTACTGAATTACTAAGTTTACCTAATTAAGTCATTAATATTTACGTACTAGTAAAAACCCACAAATCATTAATGAATCTTTAAAAGCTATTATTTGCCTTGCAATGTAACTACAAGTATGTATGTATGTTTGTACAGGTGGAATCTTGCAACTCAATTTTGTTGCAGACATCTTCAACCGATTGGGCTGAAATTTTTATACACATTTATTCATAAATAAAACGCATGTGTTTGTGTATTTAACGTATATATATTTGTAGTGTATAAATGCCGACGCACACAGAGAACTTGCCTTTAAACATAATGCATAATTTAAAAATATATATTTTAATGAGTAAGTGGACACAAAGCTCTACGTAGTTGCCACTATTTGAGTTTGAGACAATCGTATAGTAGTTGCCTATATTTTGTTTTGAAATATACCGGATTGAAGTGTACGTCCACAATCTTGTGCGTTTTTAGCACATTTTTTGAAATTTCGCTTATGCATAATGGCAAATAAAAGCAAATGGCTTTTTCATGTTTTTTGGTCAATATTTTTACATTCAAACACACTACAAAGGACTATTTATAGGTAGTTAGTATATGAAATGATAATTATGTACTCAATAACATGCGATGTTAATAAATTGTAGCGAAATTATAGGAAGCGTTCTTAATGATTCTGACCGTATATACAACACCATGTCATAAACTAGTGGCGCTAACTAGTGGCAAAGTTCGGCAACCACCGTAATTAATTGTAACCAGTAAGTTTTGTATTGCGAACTCGGTCAGTTCCGAACTGTACCATTGACCGATGTATACTGTCTCCTATTTGAAGTGGCAACTTTCCTAAATCATTACTATCGCTTTAATTTATTGCCGTTCAAGTTAATTTGTGTCGGGAAAGCCCTATCTACAAATTACTTACAATCACGCACACTACGTCTTAAGAACTTCCGTTGTTATTTTAAGTAACTATTTGGGTCACTAATTAATCTACTATACTGTTTTATACGTCTCATTCGATCTTTCAACTTAAATATTATTTATATTCATAATAATCATTTGAATATTAAGTGGATCTGATTTTATTTGTCAAATATATCTTGACGTGACAAAAAGAATTATCTGCGTTGGTAAGGTAAAATGCAAAACCAAGCCTAAATCGTTTACTCATATCGAAGAAGAATTAAATTCCTTTGATCCCTGTCGGAGAATATTGACAGCAGTACAGCACTTTATGTTAAAACACAGTAAATAGAATACATATAATACTATCTGTAACCTTAATGTGTTAATCATTATAGATAACAACTCTTACTCACTGACAATTGGAACTGGGATTGCCCGTAACGTGAATGGCATAAACATGCCGAGTATGACATGAGAATAATCATTTATTTGTCACATAAACTTCTGTCTAGGAATCAAATCCGGTACCCTACGTTCTCAGGCAGAATCACTACAAAATTGACTACGAGGTCGTCATTTAAGACTATGACTGAATTCATTTCAGAAATACTTAAAAATAGTAGTTAAGGTTTCCTATTATAACGGAAAAGATTCTTGCGTTAACTTTGCATTCGTTCCCAGTAACCTCAGAGACGTTATATCGATTTGGACGAACCTATAACCTACCCTAATACCTCATAGCATATGCATTACTTTCCTCAAACAGTATACGTGAGAGATGTCGATATCTCCCAACGATACGTCAATCAGCGGGACCCACGGCGTACATCACTCCGCGATGCCACTACAAAGACACAGTAATGGAGGCTTTGTTACACGCAACTCGATGTGCATGCAGTTGCGAATGTAATTTATTTCCGTAGTGACGTACTTCACATTTCAAGTGCCATAAAGCTCGTATAGTTTGAAACTAGAACATCACTCAATCCTATACAATTAGATATGGTTGGCAGTATTGAGCTGTGCGAATACAGATTGTTTTATGTAAGTCGTTGTATTACAAAGGAGCCAACAAGTCACATGATCTTAAGCGGTTACTATCAACTGTAGATATCAGCAACATAGAAGGCATTACTGAAGCATCGTCGAACAAGACAGGAGAAAAGAATAAAACCGAAAAGCGACCAATCATTTGGCTGACTCAAGCAGGACGATGATAGCTAAGCGGCCTTCACAGATATAATAAAAGAAATAAGAAAATTCCCAAGTACCTAATAATATTAATAACTTAGTAATACTATTGATAAATTGGTCTTCCGCAGACTAGAAATTAACAGGAAACATGCTACGAAGGAAATATAAGTTAATACAATATTAGGATTCCATGCTCAATTTACATACAAACAAAATTGATTGATTACATGTGTTATAGAAAAACTGGAGTTGCCCCTTATTCTTTCCTTCGAAACATTGCTTGTGCTTTGGCTATAGTAAACCCTTATCAAGTCTGCTAGTTTGTTTATGAGCTATAAACATGAAAACGTACTTTAGCCTGTAGTATTTTGAATAACTGCCTCATTTTTATTAAAATGTTACAAACATGTTAAATCAGATTTCACGACGTAATACGGTTTATCAAAGGTCTTTACGGGGAATACAGTCTTACACTCGGGTTAACCAGTATCCCTTATAAATACGACTCGCAACTCCTTAATTAAACAAGACCCGTACACCGTACTGCGCCGATAATATCTTAAAGCCTCGTGAGCTATAAAATGATTACACGCCAAATTTTTGTACAGAAAGGGTCTCGTTTATCGAGATTTATCGATGCGGCTCAAATATGAGTGGCGGCGGCGCGTCACTTGCCGAACACATTACTCTGTCAGGGCGCGCGGCGATACAAAACGCGATCGAGCTTTTGTTGCACGCAACTTGATAAAATTGTGCAGCGTTTAAGTAAAAGTATATTCTCGTTTCGACGTTAAACGGCTTACAATGTTTAACAATTTTAACTTTGTGTTCTCGTTTTTATGATGCACCTTTTGAGTGGACGATATTATACGATAAAAAGTTCTTTTACAGTTACAATTTTAATAAATTATAAACATGTTTTCAGGCTCTAACGAGCAAATGTAGTGAACTGGCTCGTTTACTATTTTTAGTAATAGGGATTGCTGATAACGTATGCTTTAACAACATATTACAATAACAAGATAGTAGTGATTACACATATAAATATGGACATAGAAATATATTATTAACCATCGGAATAAAGCACGCCTGCTGAGCTTCGAATTTATTTATTTTCATCCGAATCGCTAAATTTTCATTATCATAAATTTATTTAGCTTTAACAATAATTAGGGTTTTGTTCTCGGATTTAGAAGTGGAGAAGTGTACATTATAAAAGATACAATGAAACTCGAGATGAAAACATCGCAAAATAAAAGAGAAATATCATCATGTTTTAAGTTCATCATTCATCAGTTCATCATGTTTTAAGATCATTTTACGTCAAAATTACATTTTTTATAATATATTCAGCATCCGAATTGAATAATCTCATTTGTTCACTTTGTTACCAATTCCCTTACAAACTTTATTAAATCAAAGAACTTTTAAAACTGTCATTTGAGAGCCATTAAGGATTTTTTACGTTTGCAATCTCCGGTTTTAACGGGAAGGGAGGGAACATAGGGACTCGTTAGACAAACGATCCAAAACGGTTTGGATCTCATTTCCAACATTCGACTGAATTCTCTAATCATATCCCAAGGAACAGAAAACCTTTTGATATCAACTTAGAAAAATCACACTTGACGAAACTTGACCCTACTTGACCCTTACTTAATATAAAGGTACACGCATTGAAAGTAACAAGATACGTGGATTTTTCGATTATACAGCTTATTTCGCGCGTAATATTTCTTACGTCCTGATAGGAAAATTACTATAGCAATTTACTATCTTCTGTGAAACATAAATCCAACATAATTTACGTTTATTCACTTTGATCTTAAAAAGTAACAGTAAAAAAGGGATTTGCTCTATTCGTATAATCAGATACGGTAAACGTTAACGGCCTTATTACAAAACTTGGAGTAGCACAGTACCGGTTTAAACTTCTATTAAACCGAGTAAAATAAACCTTGGCTTAAAGTATAGTATGAAAGATAAACCTATACTTGATAATCGTGGTTTAGACTTTATTTAGTAATAAGGCGGTATGTCTTTAAAATATTAGATTTTTTACATCGTTAGTTGATATCAAAAACGTCGGATATACGATGCATTTAATTCGTAAGTTCCTTCAAATCGGGGTCGTTATAAAATGTTTTCCAACGAGAACTCGAGGGATACGGGAAAACATCGCAAAGCCGGTTCGCAGGCAGGCAAACGCAAATTGCAAGAGGCACAAGGACCCTCGGGCTCCCAGTAACTATATTATCTACGTGCGCTGTGCCGAGGCACATGCATGTCTACGAATAATGATGCGACCGCATCTCGGTTATTCCCGTTCAAACATAATTAACGAATCAAAAGTAAGTTTACAGTTCAAAGTAAGTTCGCACGAAACTAGAAAAATGTACATGCGTTTAATAAAGCGCATGTAATACCTGAATAAAAAAATCCGAGACTTGCCAAGTTGTTTATCATTTTATTCCTTATTTTACTTTATTTCATATCGATATATATCATAGTTGAAAATAACAGTTCTGGTTAATAAATACTGTTATAGTTAAATAAATATTTGATTGATTTTAAACCATTTATTTTACTACATTTATTATAAATCTATAGGCATCAGTCGACTCACAATTTTGTTCTGTCTTCATATTTAATTTTGTTTTCTATAGCATTTCAACGTTTAAAACTTAAATTGTAATAATATCTATGTTACTAAATAATAATAGCCTAGGAATTGTGTAAAACGTTAAAATATATGGTGAGTGTTATAACGGAGTTATCAAACTCATAAAGAAATTTATTCTGAGATTTATAAGTAAAGTATTTCATTTCACTTCAATATGTAAAATTTTTATATACAGTTAATTATTAAGGTGGATGAATAAACCACTCAAATTTGAGTGGATTTACCCCGACATCCATTACGGAACGACTTAATTTCGTATGATGCAGCCGTG
>DWJN01004747.1:0-12106 GCA_018248895.1 Carystus phorcus
CCTCCACGCCGCCCCCGTACATGTCCTCGCACACCATTGATTCACAAGTTAACATATTATTAAATAGTGATATAATTAACTATGTTAGTGTTGAAAACAGTGATAATAGTGTAACTATTTAAAATAAACAGATTTCAATCTATATATTTTTTTATCATGTATAATATACTAGTGCCAACTATTTTTATTAATTTTTTCCACATAGGTACATCTCTATTGGTATTTCCTATTAGGTGGAAATGCCATTGAAAATATTCCTATCAGAAGTATTTTTTTTCCAAAATATTTTATTTGATATATGTAAGTGAGAAAGCGTTACCGATGGTATCGATTAAGTTTTGAATACAAATTTTCCATATTCAAGAATTTGCAAGCTCTTGCAAGATATAATATGTAACAAAACTCTGACTTTATTTTGCGTTAAATATGTAATACATATACATATCAGAAAAATACTAGTACCTAGATCATTGAGTATAATTTAACTTAATTAGCATTCATACTACTTAGATTGCGACATAGTTCGTATACTCCTAACGTTTAATATAAATTTAAGAACAGTTGAAAACAAGATGAACACAAAAGGCATTTACGGAGGCTAAAACTGGTGTTAGATTTCGTCTAGTATTATTGTTAGTTATAGACATAAAACTTTAAGTAAATTTATTCGTACAAAAACTACTTTCACATGCAACAGTTAAGAAGCAAACTTTCAAACAAGTATCACATGAACACTTGTTTTATAATTGATGTTTAAGTAATCATTTTTCTTCGCTTCCAGAATCATAATAAACATATATCTAAGTTAAAACTTTTCGCTAATTTGTTTAGAAGACATCAATTGTATTTAAATAAAATTGTCATTAAATATCCGATTTCGTTAAGATATTAAAAGACTATATCCAAATCAGCTTCCGTTCAGTTGGATCTAAGAATAGCGTATAATAACACACAGACTAACAGATATATTCTAAAAATCATTGTTAATTCCATAAAAATAACTATTGCATGAAATGAATGTAGCAATGATGTTTAATACTTACTCTATCATCTTCTTAGAAGCACATGCTTAAATACATTCGGATTTAGTTTTATTAGGTATACAAAGAGATAGGCTCGAAAGGACTCAAAATATTTGAAAACATTTTTATGTGTACAAATACACAGCATAAGTAAGTTGTTGTAATGTTATTTAAGTTTTTGTAACTGTAATTAGTGTAAGTATTATTTAAAAGATGCGCTGAGGAGTTTCTTTCGCTGTTTCTTTTCCTCTTTTTAAGGCACCTTTACGAAACGGTGGTAGGTGCAAATTATTTGACGTTCATAAGTGTATTTATGTGTACATGAAATAAATAATTTGAGTTTCAGTTTGAGTTTCGGGTTGGGTCACGACGTTTGGCGGTTGAATCAACAAAAAAAGGTAGGTAGCCAAATGGGCCTAATAGTAAGATAAATAATATAATATTTTTATGAAATCTTACAAACATGCTGACTGTTTGCTAGCATAGGATTGGGACCTGTTCTAAGACACCCCAATACGACAAGAATTACTAAGTTTATCCATACTAATATATAAAGCTGAAGAGTTAGTTTGTTTGTGTGTTTGTTATAACTATAACCATTTATATGGCAAAACAACGTTTGCTGGTTCATCTAGTCATTAATAAAATATAACGCATGCTTAAACATTTTCATTTTCTAATTAAGTCAATTCACGATCATTTTCGTATTTATTTAAGTACCTACTCTGACTAAAAACCGATACCGTTTATATTTATTGTAGCCATACATTTTATTATTTGTATGGAATTCGTTGACAAATAAATGTAGTGGACAGTAATTGGTGGCTGTAGTTTATATGATTAGACATTAGTAACAATTAAGGTGTTACAGATAATCTATACACCATAAAAATACACTGAATTGTTCGGCAAACATAATATAATCTGTGGCGGGCAGCCGACAGACGTGTGGATCTATGTTTTTTACAAAAGGTTTATACAGCTGTTGGCAAGCGGCTAAACCTTCACGTTTCGTGCGAATCTATGTTAAAATAGATTATACATGGATAACTGACTTTTTGTTTCCTTTTTTATTTTAGTAATCGAGCAGTTAATAGGATTTGCTAATACTGCATCTTAGTGTTGTAACGACGTATTTGATAAAAACTAATTGTTAGGAAACAACAAATAAACGGTATGTTTAAAAAATATACAAAAACTTAGATTATATGATATAAAAGAAAATTTTTTTTTTCAAATAAAAAAAACAATGGAATATTTTTGATAAAATAGGATTTGTCTATAGAGATATTACATATTTCTAACGGATTTGCTACTGATTTCTAGACCTTTAGGTATGAGTATAATACTTTAAAGGTATAATAATTACTATATGTATAATGTAATGAAATGAAATAGGTATAACTTTCGGTGCACGTTGTAATTTTTAAAACGAAATAATTAATGTAATTGTGACTTGGGCATTAGCGCCTCATTATCGTTGAATATAAGTTACATAGTTTGTTAATTGGTTCGTTTAGGATATCATACTTATTCAACTAGGTTTGTGTAGCTCATAGCTACGGAATTTATCAGTATTTGACTGAGTTAAACAACTGCGGGCGCGGTCCATAGTTGTAACCAATGACGTGTTGCCTAACAGGGATGCTGTTCTTCACTTAATAGTGGCTTTCTGACATTGCTATCGAAGAAGAATATTTAACACTTGGTTCTACAAGAAATGTAAGCCAAATAAGGAAGATATAAGGACGATATAGGTACGATTTTTTAAACATAGATATGAAATTTCAAAGGTATGAGAGTTGATTAGTCAGGCAAGTTTCTTTATACGGTCTTTGTACTGGAATTACATATGTGATATCATTCGGTATAAATTGGGTGGTGTAGAATTGTACTTAGCCCAGCACTTACTGACAGAAAAAAAATTTTTAGTCTACATTATATTATAGCGTAAGATTGACTCGAAGTGAAATTAGTCCTTACCTTTCTTTTTATTACTTTATGTTATTCTTCGATATTACGTCAGTATAGAGAATAGTTCCCAATAATGCTTGACTGTCAATAAAGATACATCTGGAGCTGTCTTACCGAAATTATTTGTATCAGGATCGATGTTAATACGCACTCTGTCATGCAATACGATACGCGTTCGGGGCAAATGAAATGTGTCAGGAGTTGTTTCACGGACGATTGGCTTGACGTCTCTCTCCATTCGCCCCCCGCGCTACGACTCTTCTCAGAAAACTATTGTGGGCGGGAATCTGCATTTTGTTGAAAAAATTGCAACCCTCATTTGCCGCCTTTACAAGTTTAATTCGTTCTCACGAGGTTTTTCGTTAACTTTTTTATTAGTAATACGAGTATACTTATTATTATGTATATGTCTTAATTTCTCAAAAAAAAGTTAAAATAAAATTTGTCCAAAAATAAATAATTCAAATTTATAAATATAATCTTTAAATACAACATACAACTTAAAATACAGCAATGTTGATTATATTTTTAGATTTTTTTTTATGTCGGGTATCTATTTGCAAAATAAGTATCCTTTAGTAATTATTGTTGCTGATCATCTCGTTGGATTCGGTTAATGATTTTTTGCAATTTAATTTTATCAATTTTCTTGTGGATGCCCGCGACTTCGAAGTCTTACTTACGAATTTGTAATTTATTGTGTACTCACACGAACTTTATTTCCCATTAAACCCCTTTAGGGAATGAATGTTCAAAAATCTGTCAGTCAATAACCGATCTCGTTTTATTTAGTAGATGGTTTGTGACCTATTCAAAGTGAGGTACGATATTTATAGACTACGTCAGATTATAATACGTATTATATCTAGTAGATGTAATCTACATATGTCTTTCATACGTATCTACATGGACCGCCATGTTAAAAACAATTCATTTTGAATATTGTTTAAATACACAAAGTAAATTAAAACTTAAGTGATGACTAAAAACATACTAATAATTATTACAAAAATTCTTTCACCTTCAAACTGTTTATTTATGTAAAACAACGCATTTTTTAAATTGTGTAATAGTTTAATATATTATAACTTTTTACTTCGTTTAATTTCAGTCACATTTATTTCCAACAAACTTTTTTATTTTAAAAGTACAAATTAGACGACGGAATCCATGTTTATTGAAATCCGAGAAATGTTTGTTGTTTAAAAACTTTAAATTCAATAACTCTACGTATAATCATATTTTTTGACACGTATAATACAGCTGCAAGACATTAGTTTAATCTGTATTCGAAAATACCGCTAAACGGCGCGATGTGGTATCAGTTAAGCTTCATAATATGTGGTTTGGTGTGACATGGATAATTTGCAAACGGGTGCGGTAAAGAAAACATTGAGATAAAGAGATCATATTTTAAGAGTCAATAAGCAGGCAATGACCCTAATGAGTTGGTAACAAAAATAATGTTCGACGATTTATCGGTGCGCACGAGCACAGATTTATTTGACGCGGCGCTGTGCGGACGAATCGCCTAATCCCCAGCATTAGGGTTGTCGGAAGCTATAAGAGTAACTTTAAAAGAAATAAATTAAACATTGTTTTCGATCGTGAATAATTATGGGCCTGTCACTGGACATTAAAGAAGATAGAAAACATCATTTTATTTCTTGCGTTTCAACGAAAATCTTAGTGTTGATTCATTTCTGGGAATGTGTTTTGTGGGTATTCATTTTTTGTCTGATAATATTTTCATATCTTCTGAAGTTTATTTTTTTAGCTTTCTATAAATGTTTGATAATCAATTTTATGTTTCGACAGCGCAAAATGTACGGATACATTTGAACTGTATAATAATATGCAGGAATGTAATATTTTGGATTTAGTATCAAGTTAAAAAATATAAATATTCAAATATTACAACAGTATCAGAATTTGTGATGTCTATGCAAATCGACATGCAAAGAATAAAGAAAAACAACACTGGTTGTTAAGTTCGCAAATAGGAGATGACAAGTTATTCAGCGCCAGACTGAACAAAGAAGAAATGAACATATATCATATTATCAGTTGCTTGGTAATAATATATAATTATTGAATAATAAACCCTACCATCAGGGAAATTTATTTTAATGCGAAAATTATTTTAAACTATTTAATTACACGTCGTATAATATATATTTTGCAAATTTTCACCCTTTAAGACAAAACATATTTAGAGTACGCAATAGGAATCTCTGTAATATTTCAGATAATGTTTTAAGATATTTCCCTCTTAAAGAAAACACCTAGCCAATTATAAATTATGCATTTAAATTCAATAACTCTACATATAGCTGCTATAATTTATTTACCTGTTGTTTACTTTTCGATCATATAAATATCTATCTCATTACTAAATACCAAAGTACCAATGCGATTAATATTTAAACGATTAGCATTAATGTCAAAGCGTGACAACCCTATTAACGGGATACAAATGTTTTAAAGAGCTCCCGTTAGTACCTACAGCTACACGTCTGTACGGAATGAATCCTAGCACTTGAGTCGGCTTGCACCGATCGAAATATCGATTTACACCCTCATTACACCTCTTGTGCCAGCTATTTATAGTAATGATGCACCGAAATATATTTCATAAGCTCCCAGTTTTAAATAGAATTTGATTTTTAATCGAGATTGGTTTATTTTTATTTCGTTAAGTATTGCCTTGTATTCTTCGATGTTAAAGCGTTTTTATAACCTAGCGTTTGTATAATCGTTGAATTTGTTTGTAATTACTTAGCAAAATGTGTTAAAATTGCTTGTTAGTGTCAAAAGAAATTAACATTCTTATATTGTAAATAAATTACCAGAATTTCAATTTATATCATCAATATGAATCTTTAGTAGGTTTTTCCACATAATTACTACTGTATAGATATACTTTTAACACTGTACCTACTGAAACTGTAGTCTGTATTTAACAGAATGAACATTTCTAACGATGTGTGATATCTTACTTATTTATTTAACAAGAGTAGTAAATCTACAATCAAATAAAACATTTTCCGTGTATGTCCACAAATCGCTTACACCGCCTTTTATTTTGTTTTAAGAATTTGGCGCGAAAACACGTCTCTGAGATTAACACGGTAGACGATAATTAAATACTACACGGCATAAGAAACCGAAAAATATTCCACGAATCCAGATTACAGTGTAAATAGTACAAGCCGAGTTGAAACCGCAGAATCTCTAACGGGCCTTCCAAAACTATTGACAGTGAGTGTGGATGCGATCAGACTTAAGCCCTGGATTATGAAGAGACCGAAATAGACGGTTCAAATCCTCCCGGATTAAGGGATTCCGTGTTCCGTCGGACGGCACGGCACAAAAATATCGAAGGCGCGCCGGATGCGACGATTAGTCTAAATATCTAGCTCGTTAATATTGTGATACACCTTCTTGGTTATGAAGGTTTACGAATATCCGCTAATACGGGTACAAGGTGTTTGCTTACAAAAGTTTTGATACTCCGTCATTCGGTTCGTGGATATTTGCATTTTAGCGTGAGCCGGTATCTGAGTTTCACGTTTATTTACAGCGCCTGTTGAGCTTGCTTCAGAAATGACTGTTGAAAGCGCAATCGAGATACTCATATGACTTATCTATCGATCGTTTTTGGTTTGATATAAACTATGTTGAAAATATACTGACGTTAAAAATATAAATAATTATTATAACTTCCTTGATCGGAGTAGACATTATTAAAAAGATAAAAATATAAGTAATATAAATAAATAAAAACTGAAAAGTGAATATTAATACCTACTTTGTTATTCATTTACGAGAAATCACCCGAACGAAAACAATCCGATGGTAAATTATACCTGATTTTGTTGATTATTTGCAGTATGATAAATTGGACCAAGTAAGGAAAATAAGCTCAAATTATAAGTGAAATAGTAACTGGAAACATCGAGGACTATTCTTTCATAATATTATTATTAAAACTATAGGTAAAGAGTGAATAGGAATCTTCTAAGTTAGTGCGCTTCACCATCAAGGCCTACATCTCTGCCTACCATCCGATAGTAGACAAGTATTAACTTATAAAGTATAAAAAAATGTAGTTCACCACACAAAATTAATTCCACAATTCATTCAACTTCATTCACATTTATGGTTATAGGTATGTCAGAAGATCCTATTGTAAAAAAATACACAAAAGAACAACTAACAACTTTGAAATATTTATTTTCTTCACTTACCCGTACTCTCGCTTCAGTGAGATTGGTCCACATGGCTATTTCTTCCCTAGTGGACATGTCAGGGTAGCGGTTCCGTGCGAACGTCGCCTCCAGCTCTTGGAGTTGTTGGCTTGTGAAGTGTGTCCTTTGGCGTCGTTGGCGCTTGTTCTTCTTGTCCCCTTTATCGTCCATCGAGGGCTCATCGGGACCGATACCCGGCGTCGTAGATTCCGTCTTGATCGTCGGTTCGGAGGTCAACGGACGATTGTCTAGGACAAAAAGGAATGATTTTAATTAGTATGTGTATACTTAATTGCTCTAAGATTCAATATAATGATAGATGTTGGCATGTGTAATGTATCGGTGTGTATATGATATGACGACCTGTGTGGCGCAATAGTCTAAATACCCGATCGCCGTTCGAAGAATCCTGGGTTCGATTCCCAGCGATACAGAAATATTGAGTATTAATTCCGCCATTTGTTCCGTGTTGTTTTTATTGTGGTCAACAAAGTTTAAATAAATAAAATAAAGAGTTTAAATTTCTGTTCTCGGCCTGAGGTGTTTTGTCTTTGTACATATCTAATGCACTCACAACAAAAAGGAATCATAATACCTACGGGGCAATGACTGTGTACCGTTTATTTGTTTCAATCCGATTCATTATTGTATTAAGTCAAAAGATTGTTCACTATTATATATAGTACATTAAACTATCTTTGACTTTTTTTACAAAAAGTAGTGTAAAAGTAAAAAAGGAAGTTAGTTCAAATTCAATATTACAAGGGTCGTCACTAGGTTAAGTAAAGTAAGTAGGTAAGCGTTTGTGGACAAGTCAGGTAAAGCACTTTATACACGTTTTTTGTCAAGTTAATAAATCCGCGGAATTTCTCGCGGATGGTTGCAAAGTAGAGTAATACTAAATTGATGACTGTGGATTTCCACAAAGCAACGCCTGACACTATTAACTACACGTTATTTGACCTTGTTGGTGAATTGTTTGATGTTAATCACGTTTCAGATGTCCGTGGAAGATATTTACCATCAGCCGCTTAAAGTTACTAAAAATGTGGTACACTAAGATAGGAAGCCAAGCATTAAACAAATTAATATATTAACTTAATATTTTAATTATTTAATTAATTAAAAAAGGGCGTTTGGGTTGTTACTTAGGTCCGTCAGTACCTATACCTAAATACTAATTGATTTGATTAGTAAATCTTATTTTGCATGTAGATAGTACTACAAAAACATATCTAAAAGTTGTCAATTGTAGTTAAATGCTGACATATCTAATGGACCGAAAGACAAATATACATTAATTATCATACTTAACCAAATGCATGCAGTAGTTCATTGACACGGGGATTTCGACTAAACCCGACATTACGGTTAATTGCGATTCCCGTTATCAGCGACGTATTGATGTAATAACCGCGTATCTCCTGTCCCCCATATGGTGACATTATTGGAAACTTTCGGCTTTCCAAATTCACTATAAAACCATATTTAACGAACCAATGAACATATATTTGTTTCACTTGTATGAACTCTGTAGAGTGTAGCGACGTAGCGTTGTAAACAATAGACTTCGTATTTAACCTATAATGAACATATATAACATTTTTTTTAATTAGATTGGCTTCAGCTCATTAGTGGGAATAGATCTGTTCTCGAAATTGAGGTAACCTCAGAACCTGTATTGTACATTGGGGATTAGTGGTGAATTGTTAGCAGATAATATAATTGTATTGTTTGTATTATTATTGTATAACGTCGGGGTCACCAGTTATGGATGTGGTGATATGCGTTTAAGCCGTGCAATCTACCGTGCCTGCTAAATGCGTGATTGATCTCATATACTTGAAAATATTATAGAAAACTGACAACTTCACATGGCTTCCAAAGCAGGGAAACGCCTAAGAAATTTTTGCCACTAGCGGTTAGCCATCCAGGTACCGACCGCTGATATTGAGTAAAGATTAATTAAGTTAGATATAAGTTAAAATAAGAACCCTACTATAAATATAATATAAGTAAGTCATAACAATTTCATAGGTTACGAAAAGTTATATAATTACGAATAAAACATAAAAACTAAATCGAAATAGACTGTTAAAATAACATTACTGATATTCGTCTTAATCGCCTCGTAATACAGGAATAGATGTCACAAAAACTGGAATTTATTGCTTTACACATAAATAATGTCGGCGTGACGTATCTCATTGAGAACAACGGGTTTACAACGTCTCGTAAAAGCGCTGGGTGCGCCTGCGCATAATCCCCACTTTATACGAGTATTAGTAGAGCTACTGGCGATCATGATTCAATATTATAAATTGTATTTTTACGTCTCAGTAATATTTTTTATATGTTTTTATTGATTGCTAACTGTCGTGGTAGACTTTCTGCGATATAGTAGTATTTCAGTTTTTAAATATAACAACCTGATTGCAGCGCGGTGGTTCGATTTTACTATAGCCAAGTTTATTGTTTCTCACTATATTATATGAAGTCAATAAATTAGCGACATATATTATAAAGTTCATACATAATTCGTACTCAAGAAGTTACATAAATTAGAAAATACGTGAATGTTATTTAACTAGCTTAGTAAAGCCACGCCGTTTAGACGTAGTGAAGTTAAAACACCTCTACCCTAATCTATCCAACCTCTATGGAGAAAGGATGGATATATAACGTAAGCCTAATAATATAACGTAAACCTAAAACAGAAGAAACCGGTTAACAAACAATTAATAAACGTCTGCTAGGTTAGGAATCTTACCCGAGACGCCCTACTTTGTTTCATTGTTTATTCGAAATCCTTATGTTGAAACAATTTTAATGTTTTAGTATGTTCTTCAGATATGACGATTTACAATATAAACTCCTGCACTTAAATTCCACATCAGTGCAACAAGTTTCAATGCCACAAAGATAACCATTTTTATGTCTCAAGATGAATCAGCAATCATGTAAAAGGTGTCAGAAGCATGCAATCTCGAGGTAGGATTATTTAACACACTTCACATTTTACAACAAGTAGTTGGAACACAAAATATCTATGACATTCCGGTACTCCCACAAACGATACGATAACTTTATCAAAACGACAGATATTTTAACGTGTCTGTGATATTATTTATTACGTTGGATTAATTATATAAACGTATTTTACTGCAGTCATAATCATGATTGAACACTAATTTAATAATTGAAATGTGATCGACATCGAATTGTTAATTTGAGGCTACATTTTACAATTTGCTTAATGTTTCAATGGTCATTTTGATTATATTATTAATTCTTTTATGAAGCCAAGTTTCAAGACTAGTGTATTACAATGGTTACCATACAGGACAGCTAGTTGAAGGGGCCTGGGGTCGATTCTCAGTGAGTCAGAAAATATGAATGATGTGTTTAAATTTGTGTTTTTGGTGTGGGTACGCGTTCTTGTTTTGTTTACTGAAAATATCACCTACGCTTCAAAAAATCCAAGAATAAAAAATATGTAACGTTTTTATGATATTGTAATATTGATTTAATAATGCTTTATCCAACCTTATTGAGTAACATCATATGAAGGCCCTCCTCCGATTGCAATTGAACTTCCTAATTAAACTATGAACGTGGCAATGTTGCCAGGTCTTAATTTGGGAGTTGTTTAGCTCTGTACAGCCCAAGTTTATTACGACAATACCGTTCCCGCCTTTTAGTAATAATGGTGAAACAATTAAAAATCTGTTAGGTTTGCAGTGTTCAAAGAAAAAGCTATGAAACAGATTGCACGTTTAAGGATGGCAACGATAATGTAAAGATATTGGAAAGTTTCTTCAAATGGCAAATCAGGGAGATTTTCATAAATTTTTTTTAGTCTTTTCCGTCTTTCGGATCTACTAATGATTGATGATGTATTGGGGTTGAAGTGAAAGAGAAATCGGTTGATGAAGTTGAATGTTTTGCCGACTCCATGAGTTATTTGGCCTGCCTAAGTCCCTAGTGACTGCCGGTGAAGCGAGAGCCAGGTTAAATTTTCGGCCGAGGCAGACATTTTTTTGTCAGATAAATGTTTATTCTCAGACCGTGGATGTTAATAATGTTTGTGTTGGCCATGATAAGTGTTTAAGCGTTAAATATATAGGAAAGCATGATTTACACATAATTTTGTTTGAAAGGCGCGTTTTAAAAATTTGATAAAAAAACCACAAAAAGTTCTAACGTAATAAGAATAAGAAACATTTATTTAGTCGTAGTTGATACATCTATAACATTCTTAATTAGATGAAAATACAGCAACATCGTACTTTAATAGAATTTGCAGTTGCAGCAGTACCAACATGACCAAAGGGGGACGTACTCAAAAAATGGCGCTGTTTGTCCACGGCCTATGATATTATGTGCGCCCGTCAGTCGCCTGTAAAACCCGTGACCGTAGGTTACTTTTCATAAGTTACTCGTCTACCATGTGTGTATTTTACACAGGCATATACATATATATTTCTACTGAGACTCGTCACACAAATGAGGTCAGTAGCATGAAACAGCTTCTCTATATTCAATGTGTGCTACACAAGTGAATGTGTAAGGTTGGTGAGACCGTTCAACGGATTACCGTTGATATCGCGTTAATTTCGACAACTATATTAAAGCGATCAATCTGTAGTTGGTACTTATTGGCGTAATGAACAAGGCGGGATTAGGGCGGAGCGGACATGTCGCATCGCCGGCTGCGAACAGTAGCTAGGATATGAAAAATATATCAATATTTTCCCAATATTAATGATAATGCGGTAAACAGGACATTATATGATATTAGAATTACAAAGTTCTATACTTTGGCTGGTTCAAACAAATTTTAAACTAAATTTTGTCTGC
>DWJN01004748.1:0-12105 GCA_018248895.1 Carystus phorcus
CCAGTAGTTCCTGAGATTAGCCCGTTCAAACAATCAAACAAACAAACTCTTCAGCTTTATATATTAGTATAAGATGATTTATGTATATCTGATATTTGGAGTTTCTAGACACAGGGGAATTATTTTAATCATTTTCCAATTTATTTATGTGATCGATCTATCAGATATGTATAAGAGCGAGGCAGTTCTATTATACCATACTGGCGAGTTAAGCAAGAAGTCTAAAGAAAGGAGATAGATAGGTATACGCGTATAACCGCCTAATTACAAATTCGCAAACTATATAATGCTTGAAATAAATGAATATCAATTGTTACAAATGTGCGTAAGTCTTACTGAATTCTTTATTATACATAATTACCAATGGCCTGGTTTATCGGCATACAAATATTGACTCAAGTCCATATATTGGAATATACGTTGTTCTGTTTACAAAGTCAATATTTTTCCTTACCTACTGTTTCCTGACGAGGATACTGAACTGTCTGCTTTGTTGGTGTATCTTACATAAACTGTCATACCTCTATCCCGAAATCAATTTATGTCAGTAGCAAGACTAACGTTATATCAGTTTTAATAAAAGCGCCCAAAGGCACGTCGGTAAATTATTTCATATTATTTTCATTGACTTACAATACGTATATCTTATCGATGGCTATACCAGTTTGTTAACTATTCGTTTCTACTGGCGTAAGCAACACATTAACTTCGAAGAATATGTGTAGTACCTACTGTCCATCATATTTTTAAATCATCTCTTTTCGATTTCACGATATCCAGAATACGATGGCTCCTGTGACACGGTATGACAGAATAATAAAATATTGGTAACAAGCAAATAAAACTAAACAATTCATGCTTACAATATTGTTTGCAATCTGCAGGTATGTAAATTCATTCACAAAGTAATGTACGTTAGTTGTTTATTTTCAAGGTAGATGCACTTTGTTGAAGTTGTGAAAATATGTTTAAATAGATTGTCCTTATGAAGTAGCACCTTAAACTCACTTGATCTCGCATATAAAGTGACTTCAGAGAAAGTTTAATTACACCCAACGCGATGAATTTTCTCGACTCCTCTTTTCAATATATTGCGTTTTCATTGCCCGATTTAGAGAGATAGCTTTTAAAATATTATTTAAGAGTTCATTTTCACTTATTAAGAACGTTTCTCAATTTTTCGATTAACAACTTTCTCAGTTATTTAACACAAGATTGTTACAAATAATTAATTATTTTGATCATTAAAATGCTCTTCATCAAGTTGAGTTTCTTTTTTATGGCCTGAAGGCTGTGAAAAAAGAAGTATTTGCGTTGTAAAATAATAATTTAGTATAGTGACGATCGCTATGACATAAAATGGTTTTGGTGATTTTTTTTTTAATTTTCATTATAGAGGATTTCTTCGAGTTTCTCTTACTAAATAAAATACGAGTACTTAATAAATATCTTGAAAATGGTATAGATTTCATGATGGAGACAAAAATTGGATATTTGTCATGGATTGGAATAATTATATCGTGGTTAAAGATATTATTGTGTGTAATATTAATAAGACTATTTCCCTATTGACTAATTCGGGGTCTGATTGTATATATTAGTGATAAAATATGTAACTTATCGAAACATTGTTTAAAGTTAATAAACGATCATTTAAATTATTTAATTTTAAGATGAAAATTGCAACTCTTCAACAGATTAGAATAATCCAACCATCTTTTGAATTACATTGTCGATTGTTACTATTGAACGAACGTTGTTGTACGTTTACGTTACGTTGTAACATTTCGTTTATTAAGATAAATAAATTATTATATTAAAATATTATGACTGAAAGTATAAAATTAGTTATCCACTTAAACGAACGTGTCGTTGCATTACGAGATCCTTCTGAACTCTTGCAGGACTTTTGTATTGTGCTTTGACGAAAATCATGGTATTTTAATCTTAGCGGGAGACTCTATCTTGTAAAGTTCTTTGTGTATGAGTAAGACAAATATGTATACATATTCACTTTCTTCTTACTAACATTTCTAAAAAGCTAAAAGAATTGTTACCATTTGCGCGCAATACAAACATTCAATATGCTTACCATGTTTAAAAAACACTTTGCATAGTTTATGAATAAGCTTCTTAAATAGAACTTTTTCTATCGATAACTGACATTATATTTTATTTCCATCCTTAACACACATATTGAACATTATACGGTTGGAGTGTGATATACAATCGATAGCTATTTTTTGTATATGTACTCGTAGTTTATTCTAATGTCATAACTTGGTGCGTGAGAAAAATCTTTGATCCACAAAAACTACAATTAAATGTCATTGGCTGTCGGAAGATATAAATTATTTTCAAAACTGTATTTTGACTAGACTCAAAACAACTCAAATCTCAAAACGTACCAAAGAAAGATTAGTTTCGAGATCTTTTAGGTCTCCAAAGCACCAACTTTTTTGTTCCAAGTTCTTTGAAATGATGGAGAAGGCAAGGAGTTAGACATATCAATTACAATTATTCAATCTTAATTTGAATAATGTTTTAAAATAATATTCTAAACTGTTAGTAGTGGTGTTTTACTACAATATACATACTTACTAGCGAAGGATATAAGATTATAAAAACAAGTGGGATTTTTTTAGTTAAGTGCCTGGGGAAATCAGGTGCAATATCTACGAGTATGAAATCGCTGTAAGATCTTTACCGAAGCTTGGAAACTTCTAGTTGTTTCTTCAACTTTATTTTTATCAATAAACTTAACGGTACAGAAATTGAGACGTCAGTCTTCTTGTTGTTTATCTCGAGAGAAAGCTAATATTATTGAAAATGATAAAAATGATTTCTAAAGATTATCCTTTATACAATTGATTTAGCAAAGATTTTTACATCATTTCCCTCATCATAAAATTTATGTTGATGTGATAAATTTGACAGGCTTTCAACTTCAATTAGTTATTGTAAATTATTTTTTCATACAAAAATCCTGAACTTCTTCAAATATTTATGAGGCTATTGAGAGTTAAAGCATCAACCATATTTATGCGAAAGCATCCAGATGAAATGTGCTAAAAAAATAGGTAAAAAAGTATTTGAGATGTAGAAAAAAATATAAAGGTCCGGAATGGCATGATTGCTCAAATATTTATGTTAATCAATTTGAACATTTAATGTAGTTTTAAATTGTCCTATACACTATATGACTTAAATAGGAGATTTGACATAATTAAAACTATGCAGAACTAAAAAATTTGCTTTCAGCGAATCCTTTAGCCTTTTGCTTTCGCGTCACCGGTCCGAAAATATCGTTGGGCGTATTATTTGACTAAATAAGAGTTGAAAAAAAATTCTTACTCATTATATCTGTGAGTTTCCGAAAAATAGTACTCAACAAATGAAGCTAGACATCTCTCTCTTTGTCTTTATACTTTTGAGGTATTGCATCAAGAAAGTATGAATATTGTCAAGAAAGGTTGCTCATTTTGCAAGGTCCTTACTATTTGTCTCTAGAAATAGACATTCTAATAAACTCGTATAAATTCCGGCCTTTAAAGGTCAGTTTCAATATATCGAACGAAAAAACCCTTATAATCACATTAGATCAAATTTTCCCAAATTTAATGAACGGAAAAATTTAATTTGGAATACAAAAATAGTTGAATAAAAAACCATATTAAGTAAATACCTAATAAAATATTTTAAATAACAGACTTCTACTTTTGGGGCTTCAAATAAAAAAAAGTTCATACAAAGTATGAATAAATTCCAAGATATGTTCTACATGTACTATGTTACTGTATTATATTCATCATTGTACATTTTATAATAAGGAAAATACTGATAAATATTTTTGAACTCGATTTCACTGATGATTACTTTTTTTATTATCTATGCGAAAATTTTTATTTTCAATAATGATGGCAGGTTTTTAACGCCCCTATACAAGGCCTATACAACCGTACTATCACAGACCCTAAAAAGAGTCGAGTCACAGATTAAATATTCACAGATTCGTAGCATCTAATTTGTTAACTGGTTTTGAAATGTGCCTGTGTATTAAAAAATGTTGAAAATATATCTGATTTTGAAAGGGTAATAATTAGTAAGACAGGTAAAGAACTTTATTATTAGCTTTACCCCCGTATTCTAGAAGCATACTTACCAAGTAATGCATAATGCAAAAAAGCTATTTTTCTATGTGCTTGTGATGTTAAGCCGTCTTATTTATAGACAACGTCCAAGCGTTACTTTGCTACGAAGAACCACAGCATTATAGCTGGTTCATTAATTGCAACATAGCCCTAGTTCTCTCTAATTTCTAAACAAAGGCAACAAATAAAGATGAAAATAGAAATATGCATCAAACAATCTCTTTCTTTGATAAACATCAATTATATGTTGTATTTATAGGAATCACAAAATAAATAATTTTTAAATATACATACCTATATATTACAATTATTGAAACATGTGAATTTCTGTTAAATAAATTAAAAATTACATTTGAGGCCTCTATCAGTTAGACCCGTACACAAGATTGATAGATTAGAAACAAAAGATACATAGTGTTTGGAATAACCAGTCTGAATTCTTGTGCTGTAAAAATCCACCGCGCTTTTGATTTGAGTTGTGACCTCGCCAAAAAAATTAAGAATCGAAACCGAAGGTTCATGCGGCGCGGTGAAAAGTTTTTGAATGCCTTTGTAGCGGTCGCAGATATTTTTATGTACGATAATTACTGAAAGCGTTACGAGTATATTATAAGTATTCGCGATTCGTTTGGGGTGTTAAATATACGATTGTCGGCCGCAGCGATAACTGGGTGCTGCCCAAGCTGCTGCAATTCGCTGTGCATAAAACTGTAATACATGCGACGAAACACTAATTTTTTTTTTTTTCGGGCAACAGGGCCCATAACATAAATACCTTACAGACTAACATACATATAATATAAACTTATATCTAAGTCACTTTTTGTCGGCTAAGTGACTGTTTCAAAGTGTGTGCACTGTGGCAAGTTTAATGAGTTTAATGTTAGATTAAGTTTGAATTATAATAAATATGGAGCGTCGGCCATCTGTGGGCAGGTGTTCAACCTGGTGATAGAGAAGAGCGAGAAGTGCGACATCCTGGAGCGGCGGCTGGAGATCCTGCACGAGGAGATCACGCTGGCGGTGTACAGGAACGTGTCGCGCGGCCTGTTCGAGCGGCACAAGCTCGTGTTCAGCTTCCTGCTCAACATGGCGGTGTACTTGCACGCCGGACGGGTCGCCACGCACCAGTTCAACTTCGTGCTGCGCGGCGCCGCCGGCACCAAAGTGGTGAGTATACGTATATATACGTTCACCGCGCGTCGTATAAGTCCAACGTGGTGTACACCTCGCTCTGTTACGTACTGTTCCTTCTTTCCTTTCGCAGTTTCACCAAAGTGGTGAGTATACATTCACTACGCAGTAGCGTAGCTGGGGGGGTGCGAGCGGTGCACTCGCACCGGCCATCAAAAGGAAACTTATATTAGCCTCTCACATCTCAATCAATCCGCAGTGACGTGGAGTATAGACTAGTGAAGCTTAAGTTATTAGAAACGACCTTATACCCCGTACGGATTCATTAATGAGTTGAATGCACAAATATATTAAATATAAACTAAAGGAACTAAAAGCGTACTTAATACCAAAAGCATTTTCTGGCAGCGTAACTTATAATTCCCGTACGTCGCTAGGTGCCTCCGAAGAAGCCGCCAGTGGAAACTCTGACGGAACAGATGTGGCTGGCCGTCAATCACTTGAACGAGACCGACCCCAGCTTCGAAGGTCTCGTCGGCGACTGTCTGAAGAAGATACCATTCACCCTCGGCTCTTTCAGCCTGGTGAGTTTTCTTATATAATTATAGCATTGCACACAAACGCGTTTTCATCTCCAATTCAAACTAAATGTATGCGTAAAATATATGCACGTGTTCGCGTAATTCTAGTATTGTATAGAACAAAACATCATCCATCCATCCATTATATATAAATTACAGACATCTTTTATGGATAAATAATTTTCCAATGTAATTTATTGATACTGTACACTAATAACATATCACTAATGTAATTAATAATTAAGTAAAAACGGCCATCACAGTGTGCAGCCTTTTACAATAGAGTTAAAAATTTATGTCATAGTTAAATTTGATGTCACGTAGTTGTTAATGATAAAAAATCAGTGGGATGTCAACGGTAGGACTTCTTGTAAGTATTAAACGTTGCACCCTATCTATTTATTCGCTTCACAATAAAAAAATTCAACCGCAGTATTATATTATGCTTTGTACTAGGACAGAGGAGAAACCTGTAACTATAAAGGAGTTCTAAGCCTCGCTCCAATGAATTGAATAGTATCAAGAAAATTTGTAGTGGCAATATTAATGTATAGGAATCATTTTTGCTCTCGAACAGCTGAAGCGACGACCGACGCTGTGCTATCATTTTAATTTATTTGTAAATTTAAAAATATAAAATATGGTGCTGAATGCCTGACAATAGAATGTGCTCTTAATATCGAAGTAACTCTACCATATTTTTTATACGCTTGCTATTGTTACTAGTTACACTGCAAAACCTTTAAATTATTTTGGTACACGTCCAGAAATCACCATCTCTTGATATATACATATGTCTCATAGTAGCTATAATAGGATTATAACGATTAAGAGTAGGCGATAATACAGACTAATTCACCGAAATAACTTAATTGTGTCATGGGCCGATAAAATCAAGCGTGGGATCTCTCTACCTTATAACGTAAAAATAGATTGGGTAATGGAGCACCTTAGAAAAATTCATGAACGGCAAGGAAAATAATATTAATACAACTTATTACGTCATTGCACAATCTATACTATAAATAAATAAGTTAAATTTCTTGATCAGATTGATTTTAATTAGGTACTTAAATCTCTCGCCAAGTTTTTATATCGTATAAATTGTATAATGACCTTATAGGTTGATGGTAAAAGTGTTAAAAGAAAAGTTTATTTTATTCTTTATTTACATAGAAGTTCATATTTTAATTTTGTAATAATTTTCAGTAACTTGCCCGGGCCATTATTTTAATGTCACATTATAACTCACTGCTGTTAGAAGTGATTACTTAAGATTTTACACTTGCATCATCGTAATTACCTCTGTACACTTAGAAGTGAGAAGTGTTTGCTGTTGTTTAATATAACGAATGTCACCATATGTAAATGAAATATTCGTATCTATAGGACATCCACGTGAACAAGGCTGACAAGAGTCCACCCAAGGTGAACTGGAACGAGCGACTGAGCTCGTTCGAGAAGTTGATGCTACTGAGGTGTCTCAAGGAGGAGAAGTTGGTGTTCGCGATCGCGCAGTACGTGAGCACCAGCCTCGGGGAAGTGTTCATCGAGAGCCCCACAGTACAACTCAGTACGCTGTGAGTGACACACAAGTACAACTCAGTACACTGTGAGTGACACACAAGTACAACTCAGTACGCTGCGAGTGACACACACTAGTCACACATGTACAACTCAGTACGCTGCGAGTGACACACACACTAGTCACACACGTACGACTCAGTACGCTGCGAGTGACACACACACTACTCACACACGTACAACTCAATACGCTGCGAGTATCACACACGTACTTTTTGCACCTCCGCGACCACTCTCGTGTCGCACAGATTAAAATCGATGCTGATAGCAGTGACATGTATGTGTATTACGATTGATTCAATTCTTAAATATATTAATACTACCCCTAACCCATCTAATAGTTATATATAACCTTGACCTTTTAAACCTTTGAATTAATATTAAAAAAATATTCAACAAAAAACTAATAGAATCAATCATAATACTAATTGATCGTTTTTAACTTTAAGTTCTCAAGGCAGTCAGCATCTATTTCGATGTGAGATTAGAGAGTTATAACTGTGTAATATCACGAAATAGAGTGTGCCAGCAAGCCAGTAGTAATTCTAATCAAGTCGTATATAAGTCGCACCACACGGCAAAGCAATATCGATTTCGGTTGATTACAAGCACCGGCACGTTTGTATGTAGACATTGTTTATTTCAAGTTCAGTATGAAAGCTCATCACGACATTAATTAACATTGTCCTCGCTTCTAGATCCTGTTTCTCTACACAAGATAATTTACATGCGTATTTTAGTAACTGATTTTGTACATACTAACCGCTGGTTTCTGAAAGGCTAATCAAAGAAAAATTTACTAACGAATCGTTAAATCTATTGTCACGTCATTATCATTTGATTTGATAGTTGATCAGTTAAACATAGTTGTTAAGTTTTACTCCGAATGCGATTTTGTTTACTGATACATTATTGTCAA
This sequence comes from Carystus phorcus, assembly GCA_018248895.1. NCBI lineage: Eukaryota > Metazoa > Arthropoda > Insecta > Lepidoptera > Hesperiidae > Carystus > Carystus phorcus. The sequence continues at coordinate 8,370 of DWJN01004748.1, forward strand.
ATGAACGTTTTAGAAACTCGAATTGATTTGACAATTGACAAAGCTTGTTAGTAATATTCAGTTAGTTCAACAATATTTTGATAAGCCGTTTCAGAAATCCGACGGTAAATGTATTTATTCATTTCATGTAAGTAATCAAGTATGAACGTATAGTAAAAACATCCAAACGACATTGTACATATAACAGCACAATATCTGTTAAAACTTCAACGCAGGAAGAGAATGTATTTCGTATTGTGTATTTCCGCTGGAATTGTAAAATGTTCACAGAACAAATGTGTACACTAACTAACATTTCAGTGTTTGAAAAAGTATGTAACTTACTTTCGTGTCAATACACGATAAACTTTTTCAATGATGCGCTCCGTAATATTTGCTAACGTGTTTTTTTTATTGTGCTGACAATGTGACTGAAAACCCCTTTTGTATCTGTGCACCTTGTATGGCGAAAGATGAACAATGACATATAATATCGTAATATTCCAAAGTAACTGACAACGTCAATAAGACAGGCTTTACCAAAATGGATAAATGGTCACCAAACTAGATGTTGCCTCCTTTTTTACAGTAATAAAATCATACCAACCTAACCTAACCGTTAATTTGATGAAGAATCAACATATTTACTTACCATTTATCCATTTTGGAAAGCATAAGGAATAATTGGCCAAAGCGTGCAATTATTATAACGTTTTTTACTTATTTTGCATCATAATATGATATATGTACTTTAAGACTTTTATAGTCAACTTATATTTTTTGTAGGGTCTTAAAAATACTTCTGGTAACCGTCTAAATTATACTCAATAAGAAATACGATAATGTACATACAAGCGTAAAGAGTTAAAAGAATAAAGATTGTTCATTGTTCATATTGTTGTTGAGATATTCTTATACACATTGTTGAAAGTTTATTATCCGCCGAGAAACATAGCTGTTTTATTCGCAGAAATTTAATACAGACAGCGCATATCAAACAACGTTGTTTTTGCCAACGATATTAATTTCTATAGACATAAATAAATGAATATTTACAAAAGTGAGTTGTGATAAATGAATCGATGCATGTTTTAATATTCACGATTGATCTTGACGTAAATCTTTTAGAATCAAAATTGAATGAAAACACTGAATCGGCGCCGTTAGTAACATAATGTACATTGAAGAAACAATATCGTGCGAATACGATGTATCGGACTATTTGGCATTTAGCATGAGAAATTGGTATCTATCTGTGGTACCTTTCAAGATTCCACGCTGTAATACCGTAACAGAAAAGCGATATACTACATCGTTATCGTGAAAGAACCTGCCCCTAAGTAAATGTCAAATAGGTGAAAAATTCCCGCGTAACGGAATCAAGAGAAAATTATATACGATCTGACGTACGGTGAACGTGACGTAATGAGACTTAATATTTTAATGCTCGCTGTAAGTGAATCGGGTATGTCTATAACGACGTCGGCTCCGTGGCTATGAGAATTGCTGCTACGAACACAGAACACGATGTTCACTAACATGTCTCATACAACTGCATCCACTCTTTTGTCAACTTACTCTTTGAGTGAAGGGACGATGGGCCACGTTGCTATCGAAAGGTTCGAAACGACATCAAATTGAATAAAGCCATGAGCCGAATGCTAAAGCCTACAATACAAGGGCTCGCTCAAAGAGCGGAATGTCTGTATTGAAAGTCAAATGAATAATATAGCTGCGAATAAACAATACGCGGAATCTCTCTTTGTCCATTCTTCAACAAATATATTTTACGAACACTTTTTTATATTCGTATTTTATTTTATATTAAGAATTAATTAATTACAGGAATTTTCGGTCATAGTAATTATTAACAGCTTTAAGAAAACATTAGTTTACATATTTTTAAAAAACTTTTACTCTTATACATTTATTGAAATTGTAGGTATATTTATAGGTTTTCTATGTATTTATAATACAAAACAGTTCAGTGACATTATAATTGTATAGAAAATTATTTTTTATTGATACATAGAATCACGTGAATAACCAAACCTAACCTCATAACCGAACCTAACCTAACAAAGATATGAACAAAATCGGTTAACGAGCGGAAAATAAAAAGATGCTGAACTGTTTCGTATCAACCCTATTCATATACATATAATTATGTAGATATTGTTTGATTAAATTCAAATACCTAGTTATTATTATTATACTATTTCCTTAGTGTAAGTAAAATTTTCCTATTACAAGATAATTTTATATATTTCTTAGTATTGTATATTTATAACTATACTACAAAGAGTAGAGTATTCTTGAGTACTGGACGCTGAGAAATTAGATAGGTATGTAAAATTGTAAATATAGCCAATTATAATTATATACACATTTTAAAATACAGTTGTGTAAACGTGAAATACGAATCGCTTAGAAGTTCACATGATATCTTACTGCGATAGCTTATGTAAAGATATGTGCTCCCATCACATTTGATCACTTTTGATCACACAAAAAGTCAATCTTCCTAAGGGCTTGATCATCTACTTTAAATATGTAATAAAAAACCATCACAATATTAGATAGTTATAATTTTTAAACTTGCACTTAAAATGATATAACCAAACATTCATGTATGTATACTATGTTAGTCGAATTATAATTTAAATTTATCTTCTATATAAATTGTAAAATAATATTTATGCATATAACACAGCCATTAATAAGCTGACCACGTATATTAAGTATTTTTCAAAAGTAGTGTTGGGTATATTAATCTTACAATCTCGTAAAATTATAAATAGTGACTTACTGTGTTGTATAATAAATAAGTAATATAGGGGAAGTTAAATGATCCTCTATAAGGGAAGGCAATTGATATCTCTGTAAAGTACAGTAGAATTTGTTGAATGTATATACATACATATGGGATATGTTCACGAATTGGATGGACGTTGTAATATTTTGTTAGCGATGACAATCGAAAAATTGAACATTTATAAAATTAAGATTTGCATATTGAAGAGACATTCCCACGTGTTTTGACGTTATATAATATGCAATGTCCAGCCCCCTAGAGAACTTCACGAGTAACCATTTATCTTTCCATGTAGGTCCTAGTAATAAGTAGTTTACATATTCTAGTCAAAACAGTATTAGATGTACGATATTATAAATACATGAAGGTATGTTTGGAGGAATTCGGAGAAATACGCTTTGCATGAAAACATTTGCATGAGAACTGTTTCCTTGACAATAATACGAAAAGTCCACGTTGGTTGTATTTATCCTAACGTACCTGATTGTATTCAATAGTTCTATAGTAGATAAAATATATATGTAACTTGTCATTAGAAGTTCAATAAATTTCCTTAGCACTGTAGCGCCGTTGAAAACAAATGTAAAATTTAAAAATGCTTTAGCACCGAAATATTGTGTATTATTGATACTCACCTACCCACGAACAGCAAAGTAAAGGCATAATACCTAAACCAGTGGTCGGCAACATACCTATCTGTTAAGGCGACCCGATATTACGAGCGATATTAGCCGAGCGTACGATATTAAAACATTTTATTTACTATTAGAAGTTTAGAAAAATGACAAAACTAAAACAAAAACGCGGTGCTTAAGCACGCTCCAGACTGCTAGGTTTCCAGGTAGCAATTAGGTAGCAATTAATTGTGAAAAAACATTTCGATAATTCTCATAAGTTTGTACATACGGGATGAGTGACCCGCCAAGCTGACGTCAGAATGGC
>DWJN01004749.1:0-12104 GCA_018248895.1 Carystus phorcus
ACAAGTGTATGAGCTTAGGACATTTGCAATGCATTGTGCTTATCAGCATATTATTATTAAGTAACATAATTTTCAGTGCAATTAAAGGCTTCTTCCTTGACAGACGCGTTTCATAGACATTGACATCAAATTTATAACTGTCCCTCACTATTAGTTGGGTCGTGTGCTCGTTTGTCACATATTTCTATAACATAAATAATATAAAATGATTCTACAAAAGTAGTCGTCTGGCTGAGTGTGAAATCTGTGAGATATTTTCTACGTAAGTGAAAGTCCCGCGTGATACCGCCGGCGTAACATTGTGGCCATCAATCATTTATCCGTGAGTCGCTTCCAGCGATACCGCGAAAAGCTCTAAAAGCGACGGCAACGCCGCTTTGATAATGTATCACATTTAAAACTGACTTTAAAAGGCTCCCCAGCGCCTTCATTGTGCGACGAAAGGAACCGAGCAAACAGAATAGATTGATACCGGATCTTGATAAGCGCATATTGAATTTTGCGAAATTAAATTTTTATCTCCCAAAAGCGTTGTTGATTTTTATATTTATGTTTCTATATTGAAAGCGTTTTCTTTCAATAAAAATCGAGTTTATTCAGTATATTTTACGCTCGATGAATCAACTTTTCTCGCCATTTTTGTTAGCCGATGCTTTGTTTTATTAAAATATCAGATTCCTTTCAAACAATTTGAAACAGATACTTTTTTACATCTTAGTGAAGTCAAAGGGTAGATTCCAACGGTGGTTATTTCATATTGTTCCAATATTAGGAAGAGTTCACTGTCATATACACCGACAAAAGAATTAAATATGGATGTAAATTTGATGATGTATGATTTAAGGAAATTTGATACTTTACTGTTATCTCAAGTATTTTTACGTGGCGAAGTAACTATGAGTAATACACATTAACTTTGAAGTAGTCGATTCTTTCTTGTATTGCTATGCCTTACTGTATGTCCGAAATTTTAGACAGTTTTATAAAGTAATAATGATATTAAAAAATCATGAAATGTTGTTAAAATTTAAATATGCTTTATATTCCTTAACAGTCCTACAACCGTCTTGTAATTTTCATCCTTTCAATTATCCCAACAAGTTTCATTTAAAAATAGTTAAACAAGATCTTAAAAAGGTGTATTTCTACTTTTTTTCTGCTATTTTCTTACAATCTCGCCAGCACCGAGCTGGGACAGCGCTCCTAATGGACCAATATATCAAATAGGATTAAGTATAAATGAGAGAAGCCCAACCGTCTGATACTCTGTTGTACGACATGACTGGAATAGGTAGTTTTAAACTGTTTCCATCGCTTTCAAGACGTACGATGTTAATAAATGATTTCAATCATTGGGATTTAATATTCCTTTGTCTATCTTAAGATCTTAGGTCTAATTTCATAAAACGATTACTCGAGTAGCATCGATGAGAGAAGTGTAATTTCGTGAAAACAAAGAACAAGTGACATGTAGTGTAGTATGTGGTGGAGAGAGAGGCATTCAAAAGAATTCCAATGTAACAAAGTTTGCATAAAAAAACTGCGTTGTTGTAGCGTTGTCGTCGCTTACTTCCATAAACATAAATTTTAAAATTTTCATTAATGTAAAATCTCGGAATATACGATGAGTTTAGTTTCATTTGATGTTACATCAAGATGAACTGTTTTTCAACGTTGACTATTCCAGAGAAATCAACAAAAATTGTTTATGTGAAATGCATTCGTCTAGTATGTTTTTAAACGAACCGGATTCAAACTTTCAATTCCAATTTCACACCCTTATGTGACGAATGTAGGTAAATTCCAATTTCTATTTATTTTTATTATAGAATATAACTTCGAAATTTAAATTACAACCTCTTTCTACGACCTTTAAATTTTTTTATTATACAAACTTAGAAGTTAAATTTTCCAAAAACCTTTCTCATTACTAGTCAAGGCCATAAAAGAAAACTTTACTTCAAATTTCGTAGTTCGCATCAGTAGTTTCGACTCGGCGTTGATGAATTAGTCACGCGAAAGACTTTCCTCTATGATAGTTATATACATTTACATTGGTCGGTGCTTCGATTGATAATATTGATAGATTTGATTTTGTTTTAACATTGGTTGACGTTTAACATTGAATAACACGGAACTTTAAAAAAACTTAACTAACCACCTAGATGAGAAGCAACCTAACAAAATCCTATTTCAAAATAAGACAAGCAAGTTCGGCAAATGAGAAACGGAGTGGTGCGCAAACAGTTCGAGTTATTTCACGCAACTGCTCGGAGCGTAAACCGTACGCTCTATCAAAGAAAATTTATGCACATTTTTATTTCGTTGCTTATGTTTAAAAGTAAGAAAAAGTTATACAAACACAATCCTTTATGCAATGAATTCATAGTTTCCGACGGCAGCGCAAATATCCCCGACAAACAGGACTCATGCAAGCGTGGCGATAACATTATTCTTCCAATCGCTTCACCTTTATGTCAACTGCGTAAACAAACTTGTATTTGCATTGTTTTGCTAGCGAAGCGTAAATTGTTCTTTGAGTCCTACTTTCTCTACGTTCGTCGACATCCGTCGTCTGTCTCTTATAAAGTCCAGTATAGGCAAAAAAGAATAAACGGCAGTAATGAGCTTTTTTGCAAGATATTTTACACGCGATTAATGTGGACGGGCGGATGACGGCGGCGACGTCGCGGACTTTCTCCAGACATTCACTCTCCCACGACTTTCTTCCTTGATTAAAACTCGGAATAATAAACGACGAAACAATTTTCCTTCGTCGCGCATCGCCTCTCTTTCTAAAGCAAACTAATATTAAAGTATACAGATAAACGGGAAGGATAAATTATTTTTGTGATTTTTAAATCTCTATCTATCATGTCATATCTCTAAATATCTAATTAAGATATCATATGTTTCATTTATTTATGTAAGTAAATACAAACGTTGATAATATTAACATCCTCGATTTTTATGCTTCGCATTGTTGAATATATTTATTATTGATGGTATTATTTACTATTAAGCCATTATAATCATCAAATCAACGAATCAAATCAATCAAAATTGTTTTAGAATATTTTAATTCTAATTTTAATTAATATGATTAATTCCCCTGGAATAAAAATGGTTTAATTTTTATTTTAAGTTGCTAAATTTCGATAAACATTCTTTTGCCTTTCACGACGCGCTGGGCTTTCAATAATATCCCCCATATGGAAAGAATGGTTCATAAATACGAGTAGCTAACTTTTGTACAGACTTGATGTAAACGGGAGACAACTTAAGAAAAGTAATTCAATATTTGTGAGGTCTAGCCATTGATATTCAAGTCAAATATGATTGTCACGGGTTGATTTTTTCCTCGGTAAAAGTTTCAAATAATCCTGATCCATCGTTACATAAAACTTGTAAGTTGTTCGCGTCTCAACGGATAATCGAGTTTATACTTGGAAGGCCGCCATCAATCATTTATCCCGCTCTCTCCATCGTTGGATGGATCTGTTCTGTGCTACGCGGAAAAACTTTAAAGTGCTTCGTGTTATGTGACGTATCGCGCACTCGCTCGTTTGTTCGGCCTGCTTAAATCATTAATCTTATGTACGAAGTGGAAAACTTTACCATAATATTCGTATGTAAAGTCGTACTTAAATTAGAATTTACTGTTACGAGTGGGTTAAAATTCACAGTATTAAAGAAATTACTTTAATTAGGAGGGGAAAAGTTAACAAATAATAAAGGAATATTGTAATATAAGATAAATTGAGGGTAAAATATAGTAAATTGAAGTAAGTTAAATTTAGTTTTAAAACTGAAAACCAACTATACTCATGGCTTAAGTTGCAAATAATCAAAACTTTTCATAACAAAAAATGTCTCGTTTTATCATTTATCTTTAACCATATTTTCATAATGTACACAGTAATCTATCCGAAAAAGCAACACAATATCTCGGTATTAAGTGTAGAGCAGAATAATTAGTTTGATAGTCAAATTACCTGCTCGCTCACGCGCTTCCTCGTTACTCTGGCGAACTTTGATACATTGTAAAGAAAACAATTTCAACGTTTTAATTACTTGCCACGCTGCCTTTGTTGCTTTATTACGTAAGCTTGGAAAACGAAAAGTTTGACAAAGAAGTTTGAAAGTTTTGTAATTTTTTCCGAGCCTAACTATATTATTGCAAAAATATATACAATCCCTCTAAGATCATAAAGTTGTACATAAAATTGATAAATACTTAATAGTTTTTCTGTACAATAGCTGTCACATTAACTCAAGTTTTCTGCTACCTTTTTTAATTTGACATCGACGTTCTAATTAACACGAAGCATACATGCTTCGTACAAAACACGCTTTTATCAATAACTACTAAACCGAAAAACAAAATATAACTGAAAAAGCTTTTTATTTGTGTTTGTGAGAATAAATTTCAATGTAATGTTTCTACTTATATTTTAACTTTTAATAAAACAATTTAGTATGATTCTCGAGCATCTCTGCTCACACCTACATCATAATAATGACCCTGACATAGTTTATGCTAATTTGAAAATGTTGGCGACTTTGATATTTGAATCTATCAAAATCACACATCAAGACGTAGTAAATGAGATTTTTTTTAGTTTTTATTACATAGTTACAGCTCGACTCAACGAAAGCGCGTTAACAAAGAGAATCTAATAACGATTTATAGTCGTAGGCATTTCAAGAACAAACCATTTATACGAGAAAATGAATCACGTGAAATATTAAATGTGGAGTAACAGAGGAGTGAACCAATGAAAAGCTTGGAACAAGTTTCATGAACACAAACAATACTCGTAAACGGAATAAGAAACCAATGTAGCATATACTTGGAGTGTTTTATTAGCTGTTGAATGGTTTGAGGAAGTTCAACGGGCACTGGTGCGGAAGGACGAAATTAAGCTTGATTTTCAGCCTACTGTAAAGACTATATGTAAATTACCAGGCAAAATAAAATCGTTGAAGTACATCTGAACTTGTTCTTAAACTTTATTCTCTTTCGAAATTGGGTTTGGCCCAACAGACACCTTTGATTCTTGGAGGTTTCAGACTCAATTGACTTAATTAAATAATCTTTGTTTGTTATTAACATTGAATGGAGTCGATTAATCATTCTTTATTAAGCTATACGCTGTAATTATTAATATATAAAATTAAATATTTTATAACTATCTTCGATTTATCTTACTGTCTGATACGTTGAGAAAGGTAGAGAATCGTATTAAGATTTAAATCATATATACTGTTCGTATTTATGTCACTGAACTCCTTCTAAACCGTTGTACGGATTTTGATGAAATGTTTTGTGTGTATTTAAGTGGAATCGAGAATCCTTTAGATTCACAATGCGATCCTATAGAAAATGTTTTGAGGTGTTGGAATCTACCGAATCCGCTGGTATTATTATAAGATATCAAATAGTTTGATCTATTAAATATGCAAATGTTTTTTTAATAAAACAGATTAAACCTTAACATTCAAGTAAAATATTATCTCTTTATACGGAAAATAGTTATCTAAATGTAAGTTAGAAAAATATGATAAATGAGACCTCCTGATATAACTGAGCCGAAGAATATCATTTATACAAACGGTTATATTAAACAGTTCTAATTTGTATAGATTTCAGTAGAAGGATGCTTTATGGGTTTCAAGAACGAATGCAATAAAAAGTAAGAGACCGATCTACAGCTACTCGTGCGAGTGTTTTATGAGCACTTGAACGATTTCCGCATGGAGGATGTTAAACTCCGCGCCTGCGAGCTCTGATCAGATACCAAAATCAAGTACCTTACACTGAGTAAGTAATATTGAATGGGTAAGGCGGTTGCAGAACTTTGCTACTAGGCGGCGCTACTAAAGTTTGTGACCTAAGTGCTGTATGACATTAGGATAACTTCCATAAGTTCCATGTGCTACAGCATACTACATACATACATACTTCTGAATGGTCAGTACGCTCTTAGATTTGTTTATGTATCGAATCATTAATTTAGAACGCATATAGTCGATTACATATTTCATTATTTATATGTTTAGACAAGATTGTTAGACATATATGTATTTTACATTTATAAGCTGCTAGGACTATAGAAATAAATACACCCCCAAGCGTATCGTACAAACGGCATAGATATAAGTTAAACCGTTTCTCAGATTAGCGGGACAAACTCACAGACCAACAGTTCAAAATTATAAAAATTATTCCTATACAATCTGGATACTATATACCTAATTTCCCAATTTTAGTTTTTATCATATATCATTTCAGATATGAATTGGTTCGTTTTATAATAGGTATAAATCTGCCTACTACCATATTTTGTATAGAACATCAGAACTTGAGATTTCATCGCGACTGAGGACATTTTTATGGGTGGTTAAAAGTTTATGAATACCATTACAGTTCCTAGAAAATTGAGGGCTTACTTTTATATTTGCTGTTACCCAAATTATACTGTCGAATATTTTATCAAAAACGAACCTACTTCTTTATTAGCGACTAATAAATTTTTTAATATTAAAGTATGAAATGAGAAAAATTTACACAAAAACATTGTTATTGAAGTGTACCATTTCATTGAATTGAGAACTTCCTCCTTATTTTAAGTCAGTTAGTTAGACGTATTCGGTGATCTATTTCAAACAAATACGTATCTATATCGAATTTTATTTTTATATAAACGTTTACCGCCCACTTAGAGAATGGATATCTGAAATTTATGTCTTAATATTCCTTACACAATATGTGGTAGCTCTATGCTCAGTATCATTCTTCTAGATCCACTGCTTCAATCTGCATCGTTTGGCAATCAATGGCAGTTAGCAGATGGATTAGATACAAATATGTAGTTCTATTTCACAATTATTGTATCGATGATGAGTTAGACAATAATGCTGTTCTCAATTACAATACCTTAGAGACATCTTTTAATACACCGACAAACGGGCGAGAAAACTAGTTTTAACTTGAGACTAGTACAAATAATGCGAAAAAAGCAACCACTAAAAAGTATATAATGAACGGACAAAGAAAACTTGAATACAAATTCTCTAGAATTTAATCATTTTAGACCTTAATGCAATTGCTTAATAATTGTTTTATAATGCAGAGAAAACTGTTTTTTGAGATAAATTGCGAAGCCACGCCGAGCTCCAACAACGCAGCGTCACAAAAATTAAATTACGGTAAATCTCCAGCTACATTTCAATTTTACAAACTTAAGTATTATTATTTTTACTAGTAGCATCATATTTAAATAATACATATAAAATTTTGTTTAAAGAAGCGCATGTTTTTAGTAAATTGAATAATAAAACTAACATTAATTGATTAAAATATTATTATTTTTTTAAACCGTTCTATAAATCTAAAGTGAAATACATAGTTTGTTTTAGTTTCGCAAATCACAGGCACACAGAAACCCGATAACAAGATGTCGGGGAAGTACGAGTAAATAGAAACTGTTAATTTGAAACTGCAAAAAGTGTTTTAACAGCGTAGCAGGAGGACAAATTAGAGGGAATGGAATATAGTTTACTTTAAGTTAAACTTATTACGGTCCTTGAGAAACAAGCTCTCGGAGGCTCGCTCGGCGCGCGGGTCAAGTGCCCAATTTGTCACTCGTGCAAACTTCCGACTGCTTCGGCCTGCCCTGTTCGATTCCATTAAACTTTCAAGACCCATTGAGCTATTTTCTTGTTTGAACCAAGATTTGCCGGAGTAATTCATTTCATACATACCTGCTTTGAATCTAATTTCACATTATTTACCAATTTAGATAGATGTACGCCTTTATGCACTCATTTTTTTAGAATATAGGATAAGCTTAGATTCTCAAAAACCTGCATTCCCTAGCCAGCACACAGCATGAAAATGCATAATCCAATCATTACAACATCTGCATAGTAAATTATGCTCTGTAATATAAAATCACTGGCCAGAAATTCAAATCTTAGTCAGACTGGATAATTATCAATCGAACTGTACGTTAATCAAAACATATATAAAATAAACATTTTATCATATTACTCTCATAAAATAAATACTTTTAGTTAGCGTCAACGGCCGCTCCTAAGTGGTAGAACAAATCCAAATAAAAGTCGCCCTGGGACACTTACAATGCGCTATCATAAAAATTAAATTACGGTAAGAGTTTCTCTGTAAGTGCGCGCCATTTTAGCGGGGCGTAGGGCCGCCGTGCGGGGCGCGGGGGACGAGGACACGCCACATCAAAGCACCTCATCCAGCGTCGAGCTTTCTTCAAAATCAAATTTAGCAGCTTTCTTCTTTCGTTACGTTACTGAAACGCACCTGAATTTTTGACCCGCTTTTTGTTACGGTTAATAATATTACTCCGTAGACGAAGAGTTGATTGCTCGTCGCAAAAATGCATGATGTAGGGAAAAACTGAATTGAATAAAGTCTATTCTGGTATATTTATGTTATAGCAACTGGAATCGGATACTTATATTTTTTACGATTACAGAAACGAGAAATACGGTGTAGAAAAAGTAGCAAAGAAAACGCGAAATGAATTAAACTCTTGAGTTTTTATGTACAGGCGCCTCGGGCATAGCGAGATCAAGTGGCTAATTTGTCAGGGAGAACAAACTTGGTACGGTAGACTCCTGCGGACGGTGCAATTCGATTAAACTTCTGCCCAAGTACCTACACAAGAGCACGGCCTCCTTAACGCAACTCGTCTGTACATTTGCGGCGGAAATTTAATTACCTAACTCAACGGGATAGTGGACTTCAGAGTGGATCTGCTACCGAATCACAGTATGGTTACCGAGATTTTTATTTCTAAGTAAAAGGGATTGAAGGGAATCATCTTGATCTAATTGGCAATATAGTATAAAACAAAAGGAATTGTGTCAAAACTGAAAAATAATGCAATGATGCATAAAATTAATAAAAATCACATTTTCTATGTCTATTGTGGATGAAAAATAGCGTAAGTATCTCACGAAATGTTAACGAATGTATGCAAAATGAACTGAATTATGAATATGTGTACAAGTTTAAATATTATGCTTAGTCTGAATTAAATGATAAGGGCATTAAAATTTATACTTTTTATTTTTACTTTTTATAATGAAATTATAAATTATACTCGGAGTTTCTTTTCCATATTTGGATGACTGGTAGTGGCAAAAATTTCTGATCTAAGCACTTGACACCAATTGTTATCAGATAGCTTATATTAGACGGCAATCGTGCAATCGGGTGGAAGGATTTCGGATGGCATAACCACTTGGGTTAGCCACTAGCCACACAACACGCACTGGATCAGCGTGGTAGATATTCTATATAGGCCTCCTCAATACTTGAGAAGATATCTGTGCACTATTGTGGGCCATTAATAGGTTGAAACCAATAAGTCGGGAAAAGGAACATCGGCTTTATATTCATCAGATCCAATCAATAAATATATTGTAGGAATGGACCTATTGAAATCGGCAAAAAGGTTTTGTTCAGAAAATATACGAAAATTTATGAGGAAACATATTATTATTAGGAACTGGATCTCTTTATCGAAGAAATCCCTGTTACATTGCGTTAGTAAGTAATTGCAGATTTAAATGGGGATAATTACTTGATTGAAATATGATATGATAATGCAGCAAAAATCGGGATGAAAAGGGGGTTCAAGACATTTCACATTCTTATTGTTAAAAAAAATACCTTATTTGAATGCAGATACAATCCTTATTTTTCAGTTGCAAAGTTGAGTGCCAGGTAAGAACCATATACGTCACTTTCTTATATATAATTCATATGAATGAAAATTTCTGCGAAGGTAACCACTTACTTTTACCTGTAAATTTACTTTCGAGGTTCTTTCATCCAAGGTTATTAGGTACAGTGTTTTTAGCCTAAGCCTACCTTCGGACAGAAACAATCGATCTGAATCAGTAGGCGGGTCGCATGGCCGGTGACGCAGCGTGACATGAAGCGAAGGTCCTCTCGGAGGCACCTCTGGCGGCGCAGGTTCCGGGGGCGAATCGCACTCACGCTCGCTCGCCTGACTCCCCGAACCTGGATACAGTATTTAACCATTTAGTGTGGACAGTATGGATGTGTCAAAGTTTATAAACAACAGTACTCAGTATTAAGACGAGCAAAAATGGCTCAATGTGACGTCACCGCCACCCATGTATATAAGTAATGTTATTTGCGAAGGAAGTGGGGGTATAGAAGTGATTACGGTAACAAATGAGACAAAATCCAAATATGATGCTTAAAATGTGTATTCTTTGTTTGTAAAATAAAAATTGTTGTTCATCTCAAATTTATAACCACGTCCGTAAAATATGTTTCTAACTAGAAATTAGTTAGATAATTTTTAATCCAGTACACTCAGATATTCAAACTTAATACTAGTGAAAGACAAAATTATTCTTTACGGGTCCGTTTAATCGAGAAATATACTCATTCTAAGTTAAAAAGACTAATATATGATACGCGGATATTTAAACATTCTACTATACTTAGTGTATTGTAAACGAAAGTCCTTAATACCGGCGATGCCCAAATAACGAAGGACGAAGTAGAACGAAGACAGCCACTAATAGTTTACGAGTACTTTAAATACCAATAACATTATCTCCCACACACCAGTTTAGTATTCAGCTCCATTCTATAACTTCAATACATAAATCCTGCTCTGAGCTCTGAGTTTACAAACAACATTCAACACTTTTCAACACAACGCATGTTAGCTTACTCCAAACATTCAAACATTTCACTATATCTATACGCGGTAGTCACGTGCGTCTGCCGCAAAACTATGCGAGGCATCCTTATCAAAGGCATGCACCCATCTTCACATTACGCTTATAATAGCTACGCTACATACAGATTGCCTGACTACAATAACTGAATTGGAATTCAAAGCTATTGAATGTGTGTAATAGATTCAACATTCCTAACATTACGTGATGTTAAATTATAACTACGGTTAAGTAGCCATTGACGTAATTATTACTTTGGTAGAGATAAAATAGATAAATAAGTACCTAATAGCCTAAAAGTTGTAGAATGTAACGTTTGTTCTTCATGTTATTGAATAATAATACCATTTTACTAATTATGTTCTATATGTATCTCCAAACAAGAACACTTTTTTCCTTATCTTACCGTATGAACTTTGCTCGTAGGTGGCGCCACTACGGTCATTACCAGATTACATTACCTAGATATTACGGTAATTTTCATGAAGAATGATCCTTTATTACTTTTCTTGTGGTTTAATATATTTTGATCGCATATTATCGCCAACATGTTTCACATGATCATGAAAAAATTGGCCTTGAATGTTAAATACATATGTACATATAGTAAATCATTTATTATCAAAAAATTTTGAAAGTAATGCACAAGTGAGATTTTTTGTTGCATGTTGCATTAAAAATGTAAAAAAGTAGTGCTAGTTGACGTAAGAATACTACGAGTATAACTAAGACATTAAAGATACGGAAAATCGAAAAATAATGGTCGAGGTACAATTTTATTTCCGTAGTACCTAAATGTGTTATATAACTGTCTTCAATTTGTCAAATTTGTCAAGTTTACACCGCAACAAAAATAAATAAAAAGTAAAAAACCTTTCAAAAACAAGCTTTTATTTTAACGTCCTAAAAATAATAAAGTCAACTTTTATTATCAACATATAACGTCATTTACGCGCTAATCTCAGAACCTACCGAACGGGTTTTCATACCCTTTTTACTAATTCGTGAAGTGATTTAATAAGAAGGTTTGTATGTATAGTACATTAACGTTTTGTGTGAATTGGATGAAATATCATGATCAATATTGAAGATGTCGGAAAAATTTAAGCCGATTTAAAGCTTTTTACCGAAAGCCCTACCTAATTCCTCTAAAATAGAGTAAGCGATGGCATATATCTGTCTTTTAAGGATAGCTTACTACAGCCATCTTAATGTTTAAAAAATTGGTCACAATTAATGTTTTATTTAGAAATATATTTACACATGCCTTCAACCCATTAATGGCCCACTACTGAGCACGGGTCTCTCCTCAACACTAAGGAGGTCTAGAGCATACTCCA
>DWJN01004750.1:0-12103 GCA_018248895.1 Carystus phorcus
GTTCCTGAGATTAGCCCGTTCAAACAATCAAACAAACAAACAAACAAACTCTTCAGCTTTATATATTAGTATAGATATCTTCCACATAGATTAATCGCCATCTCAACTTCTCGCCATCTCCAAGGGTTGACTAGGAGAGAATGCCATTGGGCATTAAGTCTTCCCATTGTAATACCTAGTCTTAGGTTTCAATAAAGAGTGAAATAAACAAATAATGTATGCAATGTATGCAAGGCTATCAAATTCAACCTTATTTAAGTGTTGCGTGCAGATGTGTACAAAAACATTCGATACTATACATATGTATACGAGAATTGCCAGTGAATCTTAAGTCCCAAATGGTTAGTGAATCACTTGTTTTAATCTGTGTTGTTACAACTGAAAGATTTTTCCTGTTTTTTGAGAATATGTCAAAACCTTTGATTATTTGAGCCATATTGAGGCGGCACATAATACATTGCTCTGTTAGCAGACCACAGTAACCAGCCGGGCGAACTATCGTTTATCGTTTAGGTCAGCTGTCAAACACCACGTTGTTTTCCGGCTGGTTGCGTTGGTTGAGACTTGGTGGCCAGACTTTGTGGTTACCACTTACCACTATCCGGCCTGCTTATTTGTAGATTTTGAATTTATATAATATTAAATAAATTATAATCATAGCTTACTCCTGAGGCCCAATGGGTTAAATAGAAAAGACTGATTTTCGTATTATTTTTTGGTTTTCGGTGCAGATAAAAT
This sequence comes from Carystus phorcus, assembly GCA_018248895.1. Classification (NCBI taxonomy): domain Eukaryota; kingdom Metazoa; phylum Arthropoda; class Insecta; order Lepidoptera; family Hesperiidae; genus Carystus; species Carystus phorcus. Next base: position 739 of record DWJN01004750.1, read on the forward strand.
CGTTATGTTATTTTTTTCAGTATTAAGTATATAGCCTTTGGGGCTCTTATACATTTCAATAGTTTAGAGAAATGTCATAAACATTTTATCTAATCATATCGCTCAAACTGTCACGTAAGACCAAAGCACGCAAAGCACGAGACATAATTTAGTGTTGTCTCTAGCCCCGCCCGCCTGCCGCGTATTTATACTGATAACACTTTTACCAACATGCCCTGTATCATATTTGCACACTTCGTGTAAATAATACTGATTATTTTACAACAATGCCTTTTTAATACAACTATTGTTCTCCGGTGGTTCAAATTTGCATGTTACGATCATTTTGCTCTACTCTTATACATTTGTAAATTGCATATATGAAACCACCTACCATCCTACAAACGTAGCCAGATTGCCTACACTGACTGTATTAAAAAAAACAATTTAATAATTTAGGTATTTGATTATTATTCATTTTAGATTTTATATTGTTTAGCCTACTATTTTACAATACTCCTATAATATTAAGGAGAAACAATCTCGATAAAAAATATTTATTAAAATGAAAAACATCATTAATGATAAAGTTTATCTAAAAATCTATTTCCCTTGTGGAACCGGACTGGAAATGGAACTCCTTACGGCGGCTAACGATTAATATTTCACGCACATTAACAAAATGCCGAAACAATACGTTCCATTTATCATTAAAATTGGTTAAGTACCTAATTTTCACGGTGAGAAATTATTAAGAGTGCATTATGGATTATTTCTGGTGTTTTAAACTAATTAACGAACGAAATGAACAATAGTCCATTACAAATACTCGGGTAATGTAAATATATAAAGGCGATGTCGGACAGCGATGCCCGTTATTTATTCTGTAAATAATAACATATGTTGAATGTATTTTAAGACTTTTGCTAAGTACAAAGGTAACCGATAAAATCATGGTCCGAAGTCGTGATGAGATAACACATTTGATATCTCGCGATTCCGTCTGTCGCTGATAAAACGTTTTTGCAAACAAACCCGTGTGTGTTGTTACTACGCATAACCTTTATTATCTGGGGGCTCGGTCGGCGGGCCCTCGCCACTCGATCAGCTTATCGTTCTTTATAAAAGTTTTCGTCGGAGCGAACCTTCCGCATCACATTATGAATTCCGACATATTCTCCACTATTGCGTTACTCCAACCAGATCCACGGGGTTGACGCGTGCTTGATAACATTTTTATGTCCGTGTTATCTTAAGAAATTTAGCTCGAAACGTAGTATCAGTTAAATTATAATTTACACGAATTCCCGCAATATTGTGTTCAGTAGTTACCTGATAGGGCGACATGACGTCGCTGCCTATGGGGGAAGGCTGTCCCCGTCTGATGGGCGACTTGGTGGGATCGCTACCAGAGGCAACATCTTCAAGACTCGTGTTGAGTTTGTATAAACTTTGAGCTAAAAATAAAATAGACAACCAATGTTATGAATATTTCTATGATTCCATAAGATCAAAATTGCTGTATTAGTTTTGCTTGCAGTGGAAGTAATAAAATTTACTATTGTTATGTAACTAACAGTAGGAGTTAAGTAAGTATATGTTGATATCACCACACCAACTATTTCTTTCGGTTACATAGGAATTGCTTTCAATGGCATTTAAGGATACTTAAACGTGGAATATCAACTTTATTACTTGTAACGTTGCAGATGAATAATAATATCATTTTATATCGTAATATAAAATATTTACAATGTTGCGCGGAGAGTAATTGCGCCAGCATTACGCTGGCCTGCGGAAGCGTGGGCTCGGACGCGACGCTCGTGAGGGGCGGCGGCCGACGGGAGCCCGAGCCGCTCGCCGAGCTGCTTGCCTGCCCGCTCGCCGCTCCGCTCGACGCACCGCCCTCCGCCACCACACTGCCCGACGTAGAGCGAGACCGTGCTCGCATCACGCTTGGGTTCGCTTCACGCGTCTAAACAATAACATTTAAGTATATTAACTATATAAGTATTACATAAACATTCATACAAGTGTTCTCTCGTTGATCGCAAAACTCGATCATTAACTAATCTATTAAAACATGACTGCACATGTTTCCCATGCTTTGCCGTTGTTTGTTATCTGAAAGTATATACTTTTTTATATATTAAACGTATTTTAACAAGGAAGGCAGCGCAAACTCAATTTCAATTCTGAAGATTTCAAATCTTACTTAATAATACGGTTGTCTTAAAACCAAGTGGCGCCAATTGGTTGTAAAGTTAGGGAGCCGCCTTCCCCATCGATCGAGTGCTAGTTTAAACATCTGAGCATGCGACCACTGACCCGTGCATGATGCGGGGTGGGGTCGTGCGGTGCGGGCGCGGCGCCCAGCCAGTCGGTGGCGAGCTGCGCGCCCAGCGGCAGCGAGTGCGAGCGGTACTGCTCCTGCTTGCGCGCGCCCGCCGCGCCGCCCGCACCGCCGCCCGCCGCCGGACACACCGCGCCCGCCGACACCGACACCTGCATCCGACAGACACACTAATATACCTTCAATATATTGTACCCACCCGCAGAAGCGTGGTTAACTAAACCATCCCACAGGAACCGTACATCTTTCCAGCATAAAAAGTAGTATATGCCATTACGAGACGTAGCAAACTACATCCTTCATCTACATTCGTTATACCGTTCTGATGTGATTGAGCAATAAACATCTATTCAAACATTCGTATTTGTAATATTATTAATCACAATGACATATAGAGTGAGACGAATGAAGCTTCTTTCACCAGTATGAAAGAATTTTCAAAATCAATATAACGATTTACCATACCCCTGATCTGTCAACATGGGATTAAAATCTATATTATAGACCAATACGGCTAAAATTCACTTGCACTTACGTAATTCATATATTTTATAAATAAATGTTACGTTATCTCTAGACCTACATGATCCAACAAGATGTTGTGCCACTGATTCGTATAAAATTAAGTTATTGGACTACCTCACTATCAAAATTTCCGTACAACTGATGCGGAAGGTGATTGGAAACGCCTTGTGAAAACGAAAGCTTGTAAACTCCTCTTTCGAACTACCTCCCTGGCCGGATATAGTAAAAATTATTGATTTCATGTTTGAAACAACACAAAATATTAGAAATAAAAATATGTCACATTTGGTATTCAATATAAGGGCAGCTTGATTCCAATCGACTTGGCACTACAGCCAATTCCCGATAGATTTGGGAGACATTTAAAGCATACTAAACGATAATAATTAACACTCACACGCTCTACGTACCTTCCACTGCACTAAAGCGTGCTCATGAAATTTTGTCACTAACGATGTTCCGTTACGAGTACTGCCTCTTATATTAGCTTGACTTTGTCGATCTATTTACTGTTGATATAAACCATCGAGTCACGGTCATTTCATAACAGTTAAGTACACGATAGTGTATTATCTTTATTTCAAAATTCAACAATATGTTCGTAACGTGGCAATGGTATATTATAGTACAATTTAACTTTCCAAATTATCGTTTTTTATGTATGACTGCTTTACCTCATCGTAGTAACATGAACCATCTATAAAGTTTATTTTTATATATTCTTGCGAAATTTAAATGGGTATAGGTCAGTTTTTACATCACGTGTCAATCACAGCACAATTCGCTAACCGAATCGAAACCGTAAAACTCCGTAAAATATAGCTCTTTAAATGATTAACTAGCGACTGCATTATTGGATGAAAACTATTGATACTCCTGGGATAATCATTTACTGAAAACGCACGAATATTTAATTCTTCGGGCTTGGTATGGCAAAGGTAATGTCAAAAAAGTCAATACTAAAAAAGATGCCACACGTATGTCAAACATGTAAATTATGTTACATTTCGTAATGCTAAACCTCTCCGTTATATTGGCTATTCGACATTGGTATGCGGTGCGGCCGATAATTGTGCGAATAGCTGACTAAGGTCAACAATCGAATGTCTTGCTGACTATTTATTTGATATTATCTTCCTTCTGCGATATAACTGAATACTTACTCATATAAATAAAGCATTTATTTAAACTATACCTTTTACTAAAAAACCCGTAGAATTACAGCATACTGCAAAATCCCTGACGTCGATGTTGTATGTACTTAATTTAATGTTTACCGGATAAAGACTTTCACTCTATTCATTATAGCTGTTATCTTTGTATATTTTATAATGTTCACCGAAATTAGGTCACTCGATAAGTATATAGTAAATCGATTAATTTTTTTTTATACTGAACACTTGTATTCAATTTGTACGAAGTACATTATGTATGTATTTAGTATCAATGTAATTTACTGTTTACAGAATTCAAACATCAACATAGATTTCTGATAACAGTGAAAAAACCCATTTGTTAAAAAAGAGTCAAAAGCCACAAGAAGTCATTCCGTCAATATTTTATACGTTAAACTATGACAACGCATTTGAATATCAATATTATTACAACACTTTGATAAGATCATTATAGACAATAAAGATTGCTAGATGTCGAATTAGCTACGTGAAACATACCTGTTGCGAACTAGAGGGCGTGACGGGTGGCGAGGGTAGTTTGAAGGGCGCGCTGACGGGCTTCGCCTTGTAGTCGATCGGGCCGGGTTGCAAGTACTGCATCTGCGGCGCCGCCGCCCGCACCGCCGTGTGCGCGGTCGCTTGCAGCGGCTGGGTGTACGCCTACCGATGTTTTTATTTACAATACAGAACAATCTAGTGCAATGCCTATGTCTATCATCATCATATGCCTATAATCAGTGCCTATGTACTAAAATTTTAAATAAATGTTTAATTTAAGTGTTTGTGTACATAAAATAAATAAAATCTCCCCTACAATTTTGACTCTTAATGTTTTGTTTTTTATGTATGTACTAGCGACCCGTCCCGTCCTAAATACACTACAAAAAACTGAGAACGTATTATACGTATAAACCGTCCTCTTCAATCATTCTATCTATTAAAAATACCGCATCAAAATCCGTTGCGTAGTTTTAAAGATTTAAGCATACATAGGGATGTAGAGACAGAGAAAACGACTTTGTTTTATACTATGTAGTCATGTATGTGTATATGAAACCTATTCTATATACATATATGTATTTCTTTTTTTATATGGTCTTCTGCCCAAAGGTTGTCTGCTAGAGATAGCGGTCTAGCGATAAAATCGCCTTCTGTGTTGAGCCTAACATAAGTTCATGTCACTGTTTCTCTATGTGTACAATAAAGAATATTCTATCTATCTATCATACAATAGAAAAACGGTATTAAATTTTAAAATAATAATATAGGAATAGCAATATACATATAGATGGGACGTAGAAAAAGAATGGTTAGACTATACTGCATTTTTATACTATTAATATTCAATGTAACTGGTAATATGTAAATGATTCAGAGTCGGTTTATTAAGATTACTTGAAGGGCTTGAACCTTCAAATCATTAAGGAACGAGTAGATCCCAAAATTCTTAAACTAACCAATAATTTGTTAACAAACACGTACCACACTTTGATAATGATTATTGGACATCTGGCTGGTGTAGTGGGGCAGCCTGGAGCGCTGCTTGTCCCGCGTGTACCCGCCGCGCGCCTGTATCACCACCGTCGCGTACTTCGGGTTCTGTACCGGCTGTTGCAACAGCGAGACAGTCTCCGGCGCGGTTTGCGACGGTGGTACGGCTGGAAAATTATCCCCACTCAGTATCCTTCAAATGCATGTATTTATTTATCCCATACTTCACTGCTAACATAACAGACGTAATGAGTTAGTGTAATTACTTTAAATACCAAAAACACAAGTCCAAATTCTTATCGAAAATTAAACTGTTACAATTAAAACAACACAAAGCTAAGCTAAGTGAGCATTATTTGTTGTGGTAGGAGATTCGGGGTCCGCAATTTTTATTTAGTGACTCGCGACTGTATAACGGTTGATAAACAATACTAAAGTATTATCCAAATAAAATACTTACCAGCACTGTATTTGGGGTAACACGCCTCTTGCGGAGTAATTATTTTCGGGGGTGCGCTAACATATTGCAAGCGCGTAGATTTTGCTCCATAAACGTTGCTATGAATCTGTGCGTCGGGCTGCGAAACATTGTGCTGGTCGTAGGTGGCCTGCTGGTACGAAGGTAGCATGTCCTGGGGATTCAATATATTGTTGGCGAGCTCCGACTGACCGAACAACCTATCGCTATTGTAAATTCTCATTTGCTCACTCTTCGCTTGGTCTGATACCGAAACTATTTGAGTATTATTATTTGTACCTAAAACACAAACAAAAAATTGTATATCCGTTTCGATATATCAAATTGTATTTCAATTTATGCGTGGTCATACCATGAATGGTCATCTGACTGGTAGGCATCGTGACAGTCGTACTACTTTGACTGCCAGCTATATAGCCTTCAGGTGTATACGAATCTACTGACATTCCGCTCCTGTAAATTGGATCTTCTGAAGGAATAGTCGTCTCTTCAGGAACAGGAGGCAGACGAGGCGTCGACAGCAGGTCTGCAATGTGTTCATTAAATTGTACCTTTCGCACCATAGCTTCTGTATATTGTACCAGTATTGCTCATGTTACGCCTCAACATATTGTAGCAACATTACTAACGTTACTCATTGACTTACCATGAAGCGGTTCTAATGTGTCCATAAAATCATCAAGATTAGGCTGCAAAGGACCCAAGCTTGGTTGAATGAAATCAGCTAAGCCTGCACCCTTAGCTAAAATTCAAAAACATAGCATAAGTCGGAGAATGACCTGTGTCACACGAATTATGCAAAACACAAAATGCGCTGCACTATGAAACAATCATAATACCAATCTCCCTGCAATCGGGGAAAGCAAAAGGCTGATGATTTGTAATGGTGGAGAATAGCGTGTCACTCATGAAGTTGAGATAGTCTTCGTCCGTTAGCATGTTGCCCGCGAGGTCGCTGCACTGAGAGAACGACTCCACCGTGTCCATATCCGACATCTGAAAACCGCATAGTTTTGACATCTGGAATACAATGCACCATTTTCCAACGTTGAGATAATGACAGATGAACGACGACATCAGGAGCCTGATGGTGTTTTATTCGTATAGCATAGCGTGAATAAAAAGCATTTTGAATTAAGAACGCAAAATAATTTATCTCTGATGTTATACTTGGAACCGACTAGTGTTAGATCTAAAGTTATACGATTTGAACTGAAGAACGACTAAACTGACTATAAAATTAAAATACTAAATAGGCATAAAAATTAATCACACTCATTCATTTCAATAGGCTGTCGTAATTATATTACCCTCTTACCGTATCCTGGACAGAGGTGTCCCCTTTGCCAAACAATCTCATGATATGAAACATGCGCCATTTTTTATACTCTGCTATAACTGCTTCAGCTCTTCTTTTCCAATATTTTCCTTCTAATATTGTTGTCTAAAAATAATAAATATCTTATATCAATAAGCTAAAGTTGTACTCTTAATGTTCATTTATACTTTAATGATCAGAAATGTTTATTAAAAGAATAACAGTTATTATACAATTGAATAACAATAACAATAAAATAAAAAATTAACCTCCGGTTACAATAAAATAACAACTAACCTCCGGTTTCACGTGTGTATCAACATCTAGCGGCGAAGCGAACTGACACACTAAAGTATTTTTTTTCTTTATAACTGCAACCAAAACATTGCAATTATAATACTAATCATTTGCTAAAACAAATCAATGAAGTGCAGCTATAAATATTACTTATATCCAATCAACATAAAGCTGTATACAGACTAGGCTATTAAGCAGAAACGGTGTAAAAAATATTATCTGAATTTGCGCTAATATATTTCTCATTCTCAGTGTTGTTTCGATTCCTTATCAATTACAATTCACTATAAAATATATAACAAACAAATTTGAATGTTAATAAGGATGGTTCTGATGAAGCAATCAACTCCGAAAATGAACACGCGGTTTTACGGCTTCCTTCATTCCGCCAACGTTTTGACGAGGCCCTCGTGGCGCAGAATTGCTTTAACGGTAGTGTCCATTTGTCATCATACAATTTGTTTACCACATCCGTCACATTAAAATAAGTAGTCAAGTCAATATAATTAATACTTGTTATTACATGATTCCAATCCCAACCTATAATCAAGTGTGTAATTCAGCTGTGGTATCAAACATTATCTATATAGGTAGATGACCCTTACAAACGAACATAGGAATTATATAATAATAATAGATAATAAACAATTTTTATTAGCATGAAAAAACATGTCTATATTAAACTAACTGTAAATTAAATATAAACTAGCAGACTCTGCCACGTGTTGCTGTAACTGAGGTTTACATAATGAGTTAAGCAGACTAATTACCTTACACCACCATCTATTAGAATCATATAGAACTTATTCTTTGTAAGATATCAAACAAATAATTTGCAATAAAATAATATTGCGACTATAAATTAAGATGTAAGTTATCCTATTTTTTAAGTCAGATCAAACTGGACATGACTGCAAAATTTTAATTAGTTTGGGAGTCCATCGCGGACATACACCGTGACACGTAATTTATATTAGATTATCATAAACTACCCTACATTTAAAAATAAGTTAAATATATATGTAGATTTTTTAATAGTATGTATGAGATAGTATACAAATAATGAATCATGGATCAAGTACTCACACTGCATGTGCCAGCATCTCCAAATGACGTTGTTTAATCTGATTTTGTCCTTCCAACGTAGCTTTATACCTTTGAAACGATTCCATTTTGGTGATGTTAATTTTTGTCTGGGAAATTTTTTAATATAAAAATAATAAAAAAGAAATTAAAGCCTTTACTCACCACGCTTCTATTGATCACACCATCACAAGTTGTTGTTTGATAAAAGAATTTCCATAATAATTAAATTCATTGTGAAACTTATTGAAAACATAAGACATGGTTTTAATTTTAAAGTAATAAATTTGGACATTATGAAAGGAGAAAACACACTAAAAATTTATAAATGCACAGTCCTAGTGTAGAGACTGTACTGTGAAATGTACGCTTAGGAGCTCCTTATCAATGGCATTATCAATAAGTGATCTTAAGCTTATTATAAATAACAATTTGATAAGAAAGGAACCTGACTCTATCTTATCTGCATTTCCACCACTTTAAATACATATGGTTTGTCAAAAGCCATCACAGGCAATAAAAAATCTTTAAAAAAATTATAACGGTTGAAATGTTATAATAATTTTTTGTAAATTCAAAATGTGATTTTTAGGGTGTTGATAACATTTGCTAAAACAGAATAGCATTCTAAACACAAATAAAATATAAAGCATTTCTTTCAAAATGTTTAAGCTCTTTTAAAACTAAAACACTAATTACTAAAGATTATTTTATAAAGAAAGCAATGAATTGTCCAAAATATACATCTATACTAATATTATAAAGCTGAGGAGTTTGTTTTTTTTGTTTGATTGATTGTTTGTTTGAACACGCTAATCTCAGGAACTACTGGATCAATTTGAAAAAAATTATTTTAAGGTAGTCCATTTATCGAGGAAGGCTGTAGGCTATATAACATCACGCTAAGATCAATAGGAGAGGAGCTATAATAAAGAAGATTGCGAAAACGGCAAAGGTTTAGAGCTTTCCTTATGTGCCCTCAATAAATGGTGAAAGTTACTCAAAAATCATATATTACAATGTTTCGCCTCTAAAAGTTCTAAATAAAAGTCCGCAACGGCATACATCTAGCTTTTAAGGTTAACACACTATAACCATTTTTATGGTTATCAAAATATTTCTAAAATAAATAATAATTTATATGGCAAAACAATGTTTGCTGGGGTTAGCTAGTACTATGTATATTTCTAATATAAATTTTAAAATGCATAGTAGTGGTTAACAGTTTAAGTTACATAACACTAATTTTATTAACTACACTACATATCCAATATCACAATTTTTGTCTTCATTGAATATATAAATAATATAGCACTATGTAAATTATGTTATGAATAATAAATACAGACAAAATTCAAAACTTAGCAAGATTAGGTCATTATAATAATATATTGTATTCTGATACAGTTGATATTTAAACATTTCTTGTATTCTTTGATTTTTGGTGTATAATAAAAACTTCTTGTATTGTACATTCCCCAAAAAAATACTACTATTTATGTTTTTACACTGAAAACATCAACTTTACAGTTTTTATCCTTTATATAATAATGTTGATAGTCAACTACCATCCAAACTAAAACAATGAAATTAAAACCATGGCGGTGGTTTTATTAAATATTTTGTTGTGATCTAGCTTTCGTAAATTAAGAAATGACACTAGGATACATTATTTATAGCAGAATGTTTTATAAATAAGTATTTGCAGCCAGGCTTATCTCCACAAGTGACCTGTGTCTTTTGTACAGGCTTTGACCCCATGTTATCTTTGCACACCAAACCTAGTAGAATACATTCCACGTTTCCTCATTTTTCTATACAAGTAACATCAATTCACATAATACGCATGTGAATTGATACATTGGCATAAGATATCATTGATAAATCTTTAATTAAATAATGTTTCATTATTTATATCACAACTACTTAATCTCAGCTTTATTTACATAGCACAGTTTGCAACACATCGCTGGAAAATTACATATGACCTCAAAACATTACTATATCACATACACAACTAATATTTCTAACAGCATAAATAGGTGTAGGTCTTTTTGTGGGGAATATCCTATGATAGACATGAACTAAATAAATACCTTAATGTATCATATCCAAGATATTAATGTATGAAATACTCACCTATAAGCCAATGTCATGCATTTAAATAACTTTGTAAGCGATATCTCAATAGAAAGTTGTTGATGTTGTTTACTTTCTTCTTTGTCAGATAGAGGAAATGTTTCTGCCACTCCTGGTACAGTGTACGTGGCCACAACCGACGTCTTCGGAATATTTTGCTCTTCATCAGGAATAGGTACGGCCAAATCGTCATATTCATCTTGTTCTTCAGCTTCAAAATGCGACACCATAAAATGTCCAGAATGTATGGTCTCTTTGCCTGGACGAGCTTGTCGTTTTTCTACATGAGTCATTGTTTAGATACAATAGTAACCGAAATCAGTGATGTATGAGAGATTAATTTATTAGATATGTTTCAAAGTATATCAAGTTTTGGATTTGGCCATATTTCCACTTATCACTCACATTGTTTTTTTCCATCTATATGACATTTTTCTTGTGATGTTACTAGAACCTGACAAGTGAAATCTGACGTCTGACTTTTAATGAAGACGTCTTTTGCCATAAAGAATTGAAGATAATTAACA
>DWJN01004751.1:0-12100 GCA_018248895.1 Carystus phorcus
GTGACGAATTAAGTTATTAATGGATTGAATTGATGGTTAATAAATATTATATTATCATGGTTATTGGTGAACCAATTGATAGCTGAAAAATAACCTCTCTTAGAAATATTGGTAACTTAAAAGGTTTTTAAATTCTTTGTAATCTCATGATATCCTTGTATAATTAGATTGGCAAGAAATTATTATAAAGTCGGATCCCTCATAGTTTATGCTATCCTGGTACAACTCACCATTAAAGAGTATATCTGTGTACTATTTTTTATAATTAGTCTATGAACTTATGTGTAGTGTCTTTCATATCAACCATTAGAAGTAAATTCCGTCACCCGCTGCAACACTTTCTAATCGATTTTCTCCAACGCGCCAAAGTAATCCTTTAACATCATTAAGAATATTTATTTTAGTATGAATGTATGTGGTATGGATAGTAAGAAAAAACGGTAGTAGATATTTGTTCATAAGCGTACTGAATTACTGATAAATACGTATACGAAATAAAGGATTTGAGTTTTGTTAAGTTAGTGACGATCGTGTGGTGCAATGGTCACCGGATTTTCTCTCGAAGGGTCCTGGGTTGGATTACGAAATAGTTTAAGCGGCGAGCAGGACAGAAATTTGAAGGATGAGTTTAAATTTATGTTCTGTGTTTGAGTTTGTGTTTTTCTCTTGTGCGATGTCCAAGGAATTCAAAGAAAGGCTATAAGTGTGTAACGTTATTGTAAAACATATATTACTTGATTTCGAGAATTGCATAGGCCCGCACATCTTAGTAAATCTCTAGTTGTTTTTCGCAAACTAAACCATCTGCCTGATATCATGCGAAGAAACATAAAAATAAAACGGCCATATTCTTTAAATAACACCGTATCATTGTTCAATTTCAAAAGATAAATATAACGCATAACCCAGGGTTGGGTTACAGGTTTTGTAATCTGGTTCCGAGTTTAAATAATTTCTCCCCTTATTATCTCCAGTAACCCCTTGAGCAAGGGCTGCCGCATGTAGCTGTCCCGGGCGGGAGGGGCGGGGCGTCCGGTCCGTCCAACGGGAATTGAGCAATCCTTTTATAATTGAAATTTAATACCGCCCTTATTATAATCTATTTTAAATTTATAATACGTGACAAAGGGAAGAAGTTTTACATGTTTGTCCAGTAAATCCTTGCAGATGCTCCCTGTTGGCCGTTAGTAACTGACAGGGAATTGGTATATAAGACGTATTTACAACTACATTTTATAACAGTAATAACCAATGATTCGTAGGTACTAGTTTAAGTTTAAGAAGTAGTTGAATTGTTTTATACTTTTAAATAGAGCGATGAAATCTCTAATTTGAAGCATCGCTAAATAATTATATCATCCTTTACGTGTTATATTTGTTGGTATATATTAGAGAAATTATATAGTGATAAATAGATATATGTTTGGCACTCAAATATTGTGCTCTGAAATACCAAATAGACTTACTAAAAGTTGGACAGTTAGTTATGTTTTGTACATAGAAGATTGTCGGTTATTATCTTTTTAATAATAAAAGAAAAATATATTACTTTATTTTATAATACACTTTAATACCAAACAATAGTTAATTACGCGAGATTATATTGTAATTAAAATGCACATTAGCCGCTACATCAAACAAACAACTTATAATTACTAAAATACATTCCTAACCTACATGTTATTTAGTACAAGTATCCGATAATGCTCTTAAATTGCTAATGTAAAATATATACGTGTTTAAGAACGATAATTGAAAGCTCATATAAAAAACAACGCAACAACTTTTTATATCTGTTCATTAAATCGGCGATATCGGTAAAAGTTTCTCACGCAATTTGTTATCTTGACAAGTTGACAGCCACGGAGCGCCGTTCGAGAAACAAAAATTAAACTATTTCGTAATTAAAACTATTAAAAAATAAAGTGAGCGACGGAGGAGTCGCCTACTTCCGCATCGGGTTATTTGCGGCGGTTAACCCTTCACCAAGGGGACCGTCGGGGTTAAATGAGACATTTCTCAAAGCGGCACCGATCGGTGACAGGCCTAATGACATGTCGCCACGGGTTATTTTCAGCCGTAGATACGGTTATGGGCATACAAAAAGATGATTCGACTCCGAGATAATGAATCTTGTGTAACTCTACGTAATTGAAAACAAAAAGTTGCTTTCGAGTCGTGAATAAGCACGTAACGGAGCGTGTGTGAGTGCATCGGATTTCACGGTTCGGAATTATGTTTTGTATGTGCGAGTGAGTCTTGAATGATCGGTAAGTAGAGCGTATTAGTCGGTTGATCGCTCCACGTGTATATTTTCATGTTAGGCTCCATTGACTGTATTATGACGATGTCTAACCAACTGTGACGGAATTATGGAAGCTACGGAGCTGTAGCTGCAGTTTATATTAAGCTTGAAGTTAGTATACATGATTTTCTTGTAGGATTTCGTAAATACAATGGAAAAGGAATCTCTATAGATTTGTTTGTATTACTATCAACTATCATTATGTATTTTCTTTAAAAATACTACAGTAATTAATTGATATATGTCTAATCTCATCTCTAATCTCAATAAGTGAAGCAAAAAATTTAATAAAATTTCCCATGAGGTGAATTTTTTATTACAAAAAAGGTGCGATGATACGATATCTCACCTCACACCTCATGCGTAGGTACGTAGCAAATGGTTTTCAATAAGAATAAAAGAAAACAGTAAACGAATATTAACCTATTATCATTCATAGTAATTAGACGTCTGAAAATTTTAAAAATAATTAAAGTTAATACAACGTATGAAACAAAACGTTTTGATAAACGTAGGTAGCTGTTACGACCGCGAGATAATAATATATGAACGGACCAACGAGTCCACACCAAATAAAGTTCCCACGAAACCTCAGAGACGTCGGGCTACTAGTTTATGAGTAAGGCGAGACCGGTATCACTAATTATATACGATATTAATAAACACTTCATTAAAGACAAAACAAGCGAACAAAAAACTGAATGGTCAGATACTGTTGGGTCTGAGTGAAAGTCGGTATAAATAAAACGTGTTAGGAATTAGGGGATGTTTTTGTTACTTTGGCTACTACGTCGTCTTGATAATAATACGTTTTTAGCACAATACTGATAACCGTTTGAGAACTGGGCAGTCCTGAAACTGAATACAATATCAATGGTGAATTTGAACAGTAGCGGCTCTAGCTCGTGTAGTGTTATTAGTAATAAGCTTTTTAGAATGGTATAACTTTATAGAATAAAATTTAAATGTAAAGAAAGATGTTGAAAAATATATATCAACAGACATCAGAACACGTTTCGGCAGTGAGTGGACCGCTACTCATGATATGGATCACCTGCCCAAATTACACCCACTATTCACTGACGAAACAGAATAAAAAAAAAGCTCGTGTAGGACCCCTGTGCAATGAAACCCTGGCGCCCCCTAGGCCTGACCCCCCAGGGGCTATCTTTGAATACGTGAAATAAGGTTTATATCGAGTTGAAACAAAATGTTCGAAGTAGCCGCCCATAGGCCGCTCGCGTTTCATAACTGGCGCCACTGCGCTGGCTGGCCGTTTCTATCTTATCATTGTTGAACCATGATGGTCCAAGACGATGCTCTTAACCGTCTCAGAGATCGCCAGTGTGCATTGCACACCCTACACTATAAGTTACGCCGCCCCTGAATTTGAAACTAATATTCAGACTAGTACTATAGGTACATACATATATACACGAAGGACTTTACAGGAAGTACAATACAAATCGTTCAGTTAATCTGCTCAGCTCCGTTATAATTTTTGGGAATCTTTTCGTATATTTTTTTTCTTTTCATGTGTTTGTGTCGCTGAAAAGTTGGATCAATTTTCATGAAGGTTTTTGTGTGTTTTAGTGTATTCAAGAATGGTTAAGGTTTACATATCTGATAGGGTTTTTGATATTTTTCATGTATCAAAGTAAAAAATCGGAAATCGTACTATAGTGCGTCTTTCCATTTATTTTTAAACAAATATTGTGTTTGGAAAGTCCCTTCTTCTCTGTGTATATCTTCTCTGGAATAATGATATAAAAGTTGACATAATCTATAAGAAATGCTAAAGGCATCAATGCTTTAGTACCATTTCAGATTCTTTAAAGGACAAATAAACATACATACATACATAGCTTTATTATTAAATTGAGATGTAAGCTATTCTATCTTTTAAGCTGGATCAAACTGGACACGGTGTACTAAATTTGATTAAAATCGATTAAGCAGTTTTGGAGTTCATAGTGGACTTATGCGTAACACGTACTTCATATATATTAAGAAGATTAGATACATATTTACTTTGCTAAATTTTTGTACGCTAATACATTTTATCATCCCGGAGGTAGTTTCTTCAAACCAACATTCGCCATCTCCAAACTGTGCTGAGATTCGCGGCTCGTGACCTAGTATACGCGGATTAAACTTTGGAAATCTGAGCGCCGTCATACGCCCGGCAGGAAGCCGTCACCGGGTACTAATTTAGCGGCCGCGTGGAGACAGCCTCAGCTTATCTTGGCGACCAGTTTTGCACGCCGTGGGAACACGCTCACAGCCGCATATTACCTTCCTTTATTTATAGGGTTGAACGCAAGCTACTGGATGGCGCCGCAGTACGTATCAATTGGAGCGATACTTTCTCCTTTATTGGTACATTGTAAATTATATTATCGAGTGCTGTCCTTTTACGAGCTAATTAGATTGGTGTTTTGATTGTATGATTGAGGGATAGGAAGGAAAAATGTACAAAGAACGTCAGTATAATAGTAAGTCTGTTATCCTACTGATAAGGTTTATTCTTGCCCGGCAAGTAACTAACTAACTAACTAACTAATCTACGAACGAATGTCTTATTTGTAAATACATATATAAAATATACAAAACAATCTGCTTATACAATTACTTTAAGTACATGAAAACGAAATATAATATAAGGGGTTTGTATTTGAATAATTTTATATCCTGATATTAAGAAAGTACTATTTATGTTTTTACATAAATAATAGAGCAACATAATAAAATTAATAAATTTAATGATTATAGAATATTAATTAACTAGGAACAAATCCAATCAAAATGTTATTATGTGAATAAATTATTTGTTTAAATGCACAATATTTTGAGTTGCTCTTCATAAATATTATATTTTGTTTTTAATTATCTTTTTTAACCATTTCATCGATTAGGAATTAACTATTCGATAAACTTTATTATTTGGTGTTTCCGGTTTAAATAACATAAAATCACTATCGAACAATTGTTTAAAGTCCAACTTGAACATAATTTGGTGACAATTTTTGTAACTATCAATATCGGGTAGCCCTACCTGTAATCGTCGCGGCGCGGCGGCGTCCCATTCACTGTGAATGGATGTGTGTGTGCTCGTAGTGTAGTGAACATCACGTGTGTTACTAATGATTTTAAGCTACCGTTAGCATTATGGACTACAGTAACAACAACTCGAACAGGTAACAAACCGATTTGCCGGCATATAAATTACTTGTACAAGGTATTTGCTCCGGTGTTCGAAATTTACGTAACCGCTGTGAGTTAAAATTCTAAATTTCATATAAAACATATTAACTCTGTGTACCGAAATTGTAAATAACGATACAGGTCAACAGAATTGTAAATCTTAACTTAATTAAATTTAAATTGGCAGGTGTAGCACAATAGCTCATAAATATATTGTAAATTGTTTTACCAAGAAAAAGGAGTATTAAAATTAATTTATATGTATATGTAATAACGAGCTTTTGCCCGCGGCTTCGCTTGCGTTAAGAAACTTTCATCCCCTATTTTATCCCCCTGAGGGTAGAATTGATCAAAATCCTTTCTTAGCGGATGTCTACGTCATAATATCTACCTGCATACCAAATTTCAGCCCGATCCGTCCTGTGGTTTGGGCTGTGCGTTGATAGATCACTATATAAGTCAGTCAGTCAGTCACCTTTGAGTTTTATATATATAAATTATATAAATAGTAAATTAAAAATGGTTCTCAATTACTCTAACTTTTCTTAATAAATGCCTAATCGTTCAATTAAAATTTTCCATTTTAGCTTTATAAGAAAATTTTAAAGTGCGTCGTGAAAGTGTCCGTAACTTGTACAAACACCCTATACAGCATCCGGTCAAGAAACCGACCAATAGGCTAGTGCGAAGAGATTCTAATCTCAGAATCATCTTATATTAGTTGCAAACATTTTAACTGACGGCCCATGAACAATCTACTAACATTAATGCGAAAGTATATGACGTCTTTACTAAGCATTGAAACAATATAATCTTATCTATATACATATATTCTTACGAGGCATGTATAATTAAGTCGAAAATCCACATTTTCTGGGCAACCATGTTTAAGTTTAAGTTTCATCTGTAAAATCTGATTTTATGGTAATATTTTTTTATCTGAATGTATTCATTTGCTTTGAGTTTTCAGATCACTATGAATTAAACAATCCTAATGCCTATTATGCTTTAAATATATATGTATATGTAAGTCGACTTATTGACTTATTCACGAGGTACGATATATATTTGAGATGCGCATATACATAGGTATACATTATGTTGTAGTAGACCTACAAGCGTCTATTTCAGTTGAAATAAATGTCTCTCAGTTAAAACTAAAAGAGTCATCGTAAAAGATGTAAATAAAAAACTGGCGAGTTAAAAGACGTATGTTTCAAGTCGATACGCGTTTTAAGTCGACGTCGTGTTGGTAAAACGCAAATAAATTTTGAGTGCATTACGAAGGCTGGGTGATGAATAACGTCCTCTCCGGAGTGCCGCTTAACCCTTTCTGTCCTCACTATACAAAGCTTATATAACTAGTCTCTAGATACATTTATTTGAACTGAAATAAACTAATAGGTGCGTACTATACTGACAGCCATTAAAAATATGTTTTGTTTTATGTTGTACGATTCTTAAGGGACTTATTTATGTTATTGACATTTGAGGTTTAAAATACTTCGGATTTATCACAAACTCATAGTTACTAGCAATTGAGGATAGGAGACTTGCGGCCGAAGTTTTGGGAAACGGTAGCCCTATTAGGCCGTATTAAGATTTCCACCCCGAAAGAAAAATAAGCCCTATTAGAGTAAGATCCCAGGGCCCCAGACGTTATTTAATTTCGAAATAACGAATTTTAAGGAATAGATTTATTCTAATATCATAAAGCTAAAGTGTTTGTTTGTTCAATTATTTGATCGCAGTAATCTCGGGAACAACTGGTCCGTATTGAAAAAATCTTTCTGTGTTGGATAGTCCATTTACCGAGGAAGGCTAAAGCATAACGCTACAACCAAACGGGATAAATATTCCAAGGTGATACCAAGTTCGCCAGGTCTCCTAGTAGGTACTTTTAAGTGTGGGTACCCGCTAGTTTATCTACGCGGCCCGTTCACAGGTAGCAGGTAGAAAAGCTAGACACAAATATAACTAACTTTTATGTCATGCAGAATATTATTAAAAATAAATATTTTATATAGATCTTTTCTGTGGGCGGTAATTCCCAGACGCTTTAAATTTTACTTAAAAAATTACTGAACTTTTCTTATATTCGAAGTTTTCAACTTTATATAATGCTTGGGCGACTATTTCGATACCTTTTATCGACAGCCAGACTTACCACGGGCCAAACATTCTCCCAGACACAATTAAAGTTTTTATTGAACCCCCAATCTACAAAGTGAATATTTTCAACAACAAATTATCGAGTTAGTGACAATTTATTTAGAACCCCCATTTTTTAAATTGTTTAAAAATGTCTCTCTTTGCTCAGCAGGTCTGGCTACCGTATTCGTAAGCCGCTTTAACAACTGCATCGGCCGCACAGATAAAGAAACTAATTTGATGGAGATACCGTCCGAACATTGATTCGGCTGCACCTTTGTTCTTATTGTAGTTACCGGTTGTACTATTGAATAGTCACGATTATTGTCAAATCAACTGTGAACAATAAACTCAATGTTATAAGCTATGAACATTGTAATATGACAATATAAATGTAGGAGACGAAAGTTGAATTAATATGTAATTGTGGCTAATTTTGTATTGATGGCAGGCAATAAAAATGTGTTGTTAGAATAAAAGAAATGTCGTGCTCATACAGAAATAGAGCTTTTATCGTTATATGGAGAAAATATTTTGAATTAAAAAAAATGCCAACGCATTACAGAAATTCCTGGTCAACGATATGAGTTGAAGATAAGAATGCGTATCCATTGTTCTTTAGTTGCCAACGCATCTGCGTCGGTGTCAATATATTCACGGTAACTCAGATTGCTCGTGTGTTTGTTCGCCAGCTATATAAAACTACATTTTAATAAATAAATCAATTGGTTTTCCATTTGCAAACCAATAAAAACAACTCATAAAAACTACTAATAATTAGTGTTTCAATTAAGTTTGAATCAAAGTTTCAATTACGTCGGAGCCCGTGGTTTAGTCACGCCAGTTAACTGATATTGGTCACGACTTAATCGCTACATCGCGCGGCCCGCGGTAGCAGATTTGATTACAATACAGTTTAGAAAGTCCATCCTTCTAATTGATAATATCAGATTGTGCAACTGGAAAGGGTTTTTTTAAACAAGTAACAGAAGTTACTCTGTAAGCGTTTGATACTCAGCTATAGATGTTTTTTTGTCCAAAGCATATCTATGCTTCTGCATCTGCGTAGCGCTCGCAAATTAATAAATAATTAATAGATGTTATATAGACTAGTTGGTACGTATAGACAGACAAATAAATTGTATTATTGAGAAGATTTCTGTATTTCATTGCATGTATGAAACCACAAACGGTTAAACAAAATTGACCATACAAAGCCATAAAAACTTTATAAGATACAAACATACGGGCAAGTAGTACCTACTCAGTTTATAAATAAACCAATATCTTTAACTAACTTAAATAATAAATAGCATTTATTTTTAAACATTACTAAAAATGTAAAACCCTTTATTATTCATAGCCCGAAGTGACGTAGCCAAGTAAATCTCAACCAGATCAATGATCTCTGCAGAGATGTTGCTCCGGCGCCGCTCAGTGGGAGGAGGCTGGCTCAAAACACCTGCCGCCCAAGTACTGTGGACCAGTAGTCGTATCACACACACAGAACACTCTAACACACTCGAACCCCATACAAAATCGAACTCCAAACCAAATAACGTAAAGTTCAATTTTGATAAACCTAACGCTGTAGTTACAACGTTCCGTGGCAGGATAAACTTAGCCAACCTAGTCAGGGTACAATTCTTGTAGTAGATTATCTTAACTACTTTTACTAGAGGCTCTAAGTTCAGTTGGGTTTAAAGGCCTGTGGCGTTGCCGTACTCATTTTACATAGGTATTCTAAGCGCCCGTTTCTAAAAGACTATCAAAATATAGTTGAACTAACGTCACGCTAACTTAGAAGCATTGTCTAATCAATTTGAGTTTCCGAAACGTTGTTAAGACACTAATGAAATAGAAAACAAAAGCGCATTTGACAAACGATTCCGAGTAAAATTTGACAGCCCTGTTTAATTGATTAATTATTCAAATTAAATAATTTTGGTGTTTGAACATATTTTGACACTTTATTAGTTAAACTTTAATCAACCTATCAGAAACCGACGGTAAGTGTTTTGTATTCAAACAAACACTGTAAAAAGATAGGCTAATTTTCTTTTCAAACAATCATGTTTGCGTGCCGAAAACTATCGCTACGTCTGATCCAGTGAAATTATTTTGTTTGTTTATGAATACCTAACTTGGATCTTTTTTACTCTGATATCGATAGATTTAATACAATTTGTTTCTGTAAGAAATAACAAACAAAATAAATAAGGCTACACACATATCCCCATACGAGGATTTTCTGTGTTGTGGGTACCATAGACGATACTTAATAACAAGAACACGTCAGACCGGGAACAGAAATTTAAATTTATCATTCAAATTGCGGCCTCGCTGGAAATCGAACCCAGAACTCTTTGTATGGTGGTTCGGAATGGTGACCATTGCGCCACGCATTCTTAGATTTACTTCTGTTGATCTGAGTCTCAGAGACGGCTAGTCCGATTTTAATACGGTTTTCACTCAGTGAATATAGTTAGAGTTAGAGCATAAATCTATACAAAAAAATGCGATTAGATTATTTATTATTTTTTTATTGATTTAGTGTGATCTTAAAATGTCATCTAGGATGCTAAGACACACGGAAAAAAAATCTGTTTTTCTTTCTTATAACTTTTAACCGTAAAATATATATAGATTTCTTTTGGTTTTAACAATAAAATGACATGATTAAATAAAATAACCAGTAGGAGTTTGGAAGTAAGATGTACGCTGTGCGTAGAGCAAGATAAAAAGAGGAACAAAGGCGATGGATCTCGCGCACAGACACCATATCTTTAGATTTATCCGGACTTTCTTGTAAAATCTGAGGACCGATGAGTTCAGACTAGTCCATAGTTTAGCATAAATATAGTTTTATTTGACTAAATAAAACGATTTATTAGCTGTATTAAAAAAAACAATGGTATATATTTATCATACTAATATTTATTAAGGAGGTTTATAAATAATAAATAATAATAATTTAATCGTAGCGTAATAATTCAATGTACATGTGAATATATACATCGAGAAAAAAATATGATATTAACATTTTGCGAACATTCTTTTTATCTTATCTTCAATTTGAGATCATACATTTTTCTATCTAACAATACAAAACAGTTCAGTGTTACTGTAATGAAACAAAAATAAAAAATGATAAGACACAAAACAAACGAAAATCAGATAAAAACTGACGTGAACATGTGAATTAATTTTCACAGATATTTCAGTATTAAAAGTGGGCGAAAGGAACTCATTGATACATTTTAATATTACAATTAAGTTTTTACGAACTTTCGAATAAATTTAGGTCTTACTTCCAACGAATTAGCTATGAAATATATCATCGCGTATAGCGCGTACTATGAGCATAGCAAGAGTCACTTATCGGTACAAAAAGAACAAGAGGAGCCCTGATGGATCTCGTGTCGATGCGGAGGCGAGATAACGCTAGTCAATGATCATCCAGATACCTAACGCTGGCTGGAGCGGGCCTGCGCTCCGATGTTATGCAATCCGGGAGTATCAGTACAGTAATATCCCGACTTACGCTACCTCGACTTACGCTGCCTCGACTTACGCTATCTCGACTTATGCTGCCTCGACTTACGCTACCTCGACTTACGCGAATTCGGAAATAGGTACATGGTTTTGTCTTTTTGAAAAAGTGTTCAATATTGCCAAACAATAAAATTTGAAGTAGACGCTAATGACATCCACGAATTGCTGACAATGAAACATGATTATGGAGATGAAGAAGAAGGCATGCTACGAGTCCCGTTTTATTTGTATTTATATGCAAAGTTGGACCTCGACTTACGCGAATTCGACTTACGCGGCTCTCTTGATCCCTTCTATCGCGTAATAATGTGTCTAAAGTTTGCCTTAACACTTGTCACTAACCTTGCGCCTTAACTCCTTACATTGTCAGGAAAGACTGTCTTGAAACACGGCGAAAGATCAATGACCTATCTTAGTAAAAGAACCGATTGTAATCAATCTAGAGACCGTACTTTTAAAGTCTAAAGAATCGAACATTCAGATATTACATCACAGTATATAACGTTATCATATTTAAAAACAATCATATTCTAAGAAGTACAACAAAAAATCGATGATTAGCACAGGACTCGATCCCTGGACCTCTGTTTCGGAGAAGGCGGCGCAACGCATGCGCAACCTTTGATCCGCGCCGACAAAGACGCGCCGCTCTTATCTCGTGTGAGACCGATTTTGTTGTAACAAGTGACAGAATGGTCTTTGAGGTTGATAAATATGGATTCTTTACGCACTTCCCGGCGCTCTGTCAACAGGGGAAGTGCTCAGAGAATTAACGGCCGGTTTCTGAAAGGCTGATCAACGAAAACATTAACCGCCAGTTTCTGAAAGGTTTGTCAAAATTTCGTTCATATAACACGCATATTAACGTGAAAGTTCTATGAAGTC
>DWJN01004752.1:0-12099 GCA_018248895.1 Carystus phorcus
CAGAGGTCCTCTACGACGGGGTGCCGCACGAGACGCTGCCCATCAACCAGGTAACATGCGTCACACTTTGTCACCGTCACATTTCTTGTTCCAAAGATGTCTATCTAATGATATAAAAGTGAAGAGTTTGTTTGTTTGAACGCGCTAATCTCAGGAACTACTGGACCGATATGAAAAATTATTTTAGTGTAAGATAGTCCATTTATGGATGAAGGCTATAGGTTATATAACATCACGCTAAGATGAATAGGGGAGGAGCAGCAATAAAAAATAATTGCAGAAATGGCAAAATTTTGAGCTTTCCTTGCGTGCGCTGTGTAAACGGTAAAAGTTACTCAAAAATCGTGTATTACAATATTGTTCCCCTCTAAAAGGCCTTAACGCAACAGCATATGTTCAGCTTTTAAGGTTAACTCACTTTAACAATTTTTATGGTTATCAAAATAATAATTTATATGGCAAAACAACGTTTGCTGGAGTCGGCTAGTTATGTATAAATTTAATAGCTAGTGACAAAAATTTCTTGAGCGTTTGCTGTGCTTCGGAGGGCACGTTAAGCTATCTGTCCCGGCAGTTATCATAAATAAGTCAAGTCATGTAGGAGCCCTTCGGGCGGTTTAAAAACTTTCGACACTTGCGTTGGTCACTAACCCCTCCACCAATCAGGTTTGGAGCAGCGTGGTGGAATATGCTCTAGACCTCAATGTTGAGGAGAGATCCGTGCCCTGTAGGGGGCTGTTAATGATGGATATATTAGGCCTCCTCAGTTACGAGGAGAGATCCGTGCCCTGTAGTGGACTAATGTGATTATAATAAACAATATGGTTGTGCAGGCGCGCGAGAGCAGACTGGCGTATTACATGAAGCGTGATCTGTTCCCGTTCCTGTACTGGAACTTCATGCTGAAGGGATACTACAACGGGCCGGAGTTCGTACGGAAGATTATCAACCCGTTCGCCAAGTGAAGGGCAACGCCGCGGCACGCGACTCACGGTTCGATTCGATATACTACTTTATAATGGCTTTATGAATTAAGAAATAAACCGAATTGAATTTAATACGAATAACTGAAAAACTACAACACATGACAAGCGCTAGGTTTCGGATATGAAAAGAATTATCAAAATTGATACTTTTAGAAAAAGGTTTTTAGGTTATATACAAAAAATATAGTCCAATTCAGAACATCCCTCTTTTTTGAAGTCGGTTAAAATAGATTGACGTGATAAGGGAATCGAATTAATAGTGGTAGTACTACTTTACTTTATGTAGTGAAACTTAAAATAATTCAGATTTGTAACAATATATGACAATAATATAGTAATGTGTCAGAAATGAAACCGCGCTTGAATTTTTCCCTTTTTTTTATTGTCCCAAAACAAAAGACCGCGATGGGATTTGTGTGTGTTATATAATGAATGTCAATAAAACTGTCCGAAAATAGAAATAATAACTATGATGTAATGATAACAATGTTAAAAACTTAATAATTCTTGAACTCGTTGCATGGTTAATGATGTACATGTAATAAATATGATGACTTAGATATAAAATTGATATCAACAATTTTATTGTGCCCTGTGAAGTCTCACTTGTAAATAAACATTTTATTGTATAGGAAAGCACCTACAATTTACCAAGTTGTAAAGTATTTTGTATATATTGGGACAATTGTTTTTAACACAATTAAATTTGTATATAAATTATATACTATACATGAAGTTATTTGAACTTTAATTATGTCAAATATATATTATCTTAAGAAACAGTTCTTGAAAATTTGTTAGAAAAGTACAAATTTTGAGTAGCGTAATGTATTCACGACCCGCGTGGCGCAATGGGTCCTACGCCGAATCGCTGTTGGAAGGGTTCGATTCCCAGCAAGGCAGAAATTTGAATGATGAATTTAAATTTCTGTTCTCGGTCTGGGTGTATCTTTATATATTCATAGAACCCTCGACAAAGGGACTCTTAGTGTAGGACTATCAGTATGTATGTATGTATAAAATCCATATTACTATTATTTACATTTTTTATATGATAATTGTTGGTATTATTTTAATGTCAAATGGTATTTACAAGCTCAATGTAGATTGCTTGTTAAATATTATATTTTTGTAGAATTGTTATAAATTGGACATAATAACATATTTGTTAAGGCTGTAACATTTTGGTTGTGTTTTATATTTATAATATTGTAACTAAATTATGACAAAAATGTCGTATATGTGCAATATTGTACACAATACTGTTCACTTTTCCAGTGAAAGTGATATCATGTATATGTAAAGAAATGTTTAATGTATTTTTTAATACTTACTTAACTAACATTTTATGTAGCTCGTAGTAGTCTTGTCATGGGTTTTTTTTTCAAGAAATATTTTTAATGTTTGTATCTTCAAACCATAATGATTTTGAACTTGACCCAGTAATTAGGACACGCCCTACTAAACGCTACCGACAAGACTCAACGACTTCTATGTAAACCACGAAACCCAGTGTCCTTTAGTAAATATTGTTATGATCGTGTTAGATCACGGCATTCCTCTAGCTTGTAGCAATACAATTAATATAATTTGATTGAAATTTTAACTTGAACTGTGATTGTTTGTGGATTGTCTCAAATATTTCGACGTTATAAATATTTTGTACACGATTTATGTATATAGAGTTATGGATACGAGTTATATGTATATTTTAATATATCGATGTATAATAATGTGTTGTTTTTCTTTGATCCCAATTAATCTAATCTAACGCGTTCGTTTTAAAAACTCGACAAGTTCTGAACCGATTGAGCTCAAATATTGACTCAATATAAATTCAGCTTCAAACTAATGGATTTATTAAAATTATGATAGTGCAATGCGAATGTAAGTGTAGTGTACGCGCTTACTTGTTCAATGATGCACTCTGGATAACCATAACACTAGCTTATGATATCGAAATTATATATACATTGATTATCCGAATTTATTAGTGATTATCAATTAATTAGCATATTTATAAAACTAGTTGGCAGAGATGCCATTTGTATGGCAATATTGAGGCAGAGGTGTTTATAAACCATGATCATAAATCAAAATTTGCTGTTTTGAACAAAAATGGTCAGTCGACAATCCTTCGTGCATGGCAGCCACATAGTCAGATTTTACAGTGTGCCCAGTACGTGCAAGGACCGCATTGCGTAAGTATGAGGCCCTTCGAACACAAAGTTATGAATTGTACATATGTATTCTTATGTTGCTAATATTTTGTGGTGTACGTTTCATACACAAAATCAAAGTTCTCGTATTCCAAATGTGGTCATTTTCCATAAATAGTTGATAAGAGTTATATTTGTATCGTCACCCAGAGATCTAATCTTATTTAGGTTTTCTAATCTGAAAGTTTTCGTAAAAATAATATAAGCTGAAATTATTTGCAAGAAATTAGAACAAATAGTAATGTCATTGTAAAGAACGGCCACAACACGCATGGATCCGGTTGGTACATAGATCTACCTTCTATCAACGCACAAAAATTGGTGCGGGTCGTTGCTATTGTATGGGGATCTAAATATATTATGTTCAATGACACAAACATTCTAAATGATACATTAAAAATTGTTCGACAGAAAGCTCGAAATATTCCCTCGTCCATAAAATTGTCCTATTTTATATTGTACTTTTAATTTACGTACGTAATTTAAAAATGCAGTACACATAGATGAATAGCGTCCATAACCTTCAATGAAGCTGGCCATATCCTAGATTTGTGCACTTTACCTAATTTAACGAATGTTGTCTAGATGTAAATTGCTGATCGTAGGCGGCGGCACGGGCGGCTGCAGCGTTGCTTGGCGACTGTCTAGAGTAATGCGCGGTAATGATATCATTCTACTGGAACCATCGAAGGTATGCCATCGAACTACAATAATGGTCATTTTGAAATTTACATATAATTAACATGGCGAAAACGTTATCACGCTGTTTGGTACAACTTTGTAAGCTATTGACCTGTCATTGGTTTTGCATGCATCATACGAAATAACATTAGATCTAATCTAAATTGAAATCATGTAAAACTGTTGGTAAAGCTTAAAGAAAATCAGATATTTGAGAAAGGATGATCATCACCGACAGGCTTGCCACACGCGGGCGTGCAAGGCGTGAATTGCACGCGGGCGGTAAATTGAGTGACCCGTCATGTAATAGTTATACAAAAAAAACATTTAGTAGACTTTTTTAACGAAATTCAGCATTATGTAGTCGTAGAGCTTAATCTTTATTGCACGCGGGCGGTCACACAGCTGCGGCGGGTCTGCTCACCGATGCGTCAACGTGTAAACGGAGAAGCCGGTTATTACTGCTTCTTTGAAACTACAACCAAATTCTATAAAAACAGTTTACTATGTTGGTAGCTCGAGTTAGTCATAGCCACGCTCGAACTAGTCGTTTTCAGTAGGTGGCACCAAGCGCAAGGCAGTAAATCATTGCAATTGTTACCTTCCTAGTAACGCGCAAATATTTGTAATTCGTACGTCACTCCATGAATTTGTTTCTGACAAGAACTGAATCTAGCAATCTATATCTAGATTTACGAACAACGTTGGATAGATATGTAGTGCAAAGTCGTTGAATGAAAAACTAATAAAAAGTAGTATCTATTTCACTAAGTAATCTGCTGGCGAATTTTGAGGCATCCGGTACAATCTATTTGCAAGGTCCAGATCTTTAATGTTAATATAAGTAATTTATATTGTTATAGGTGCATTACTACCAACCGCTGTTTACACTTGTAGCGGCTGGAATCAGAGATATATCAGCGAGCAAGCGGCCTCTAGAAACTGTTTTGCCTAACAAAGTGATCTGGTTGAGAGACCATGCCGAACACTTTGATCCTTGTAACAATGTTGTGATGACTAAGTGTGGCTACCAAGTGCACTATGACTACTTGGTCGTCGGTATCGGACTGAAGAATGATTACGATAAAGTGAGACGAATTTAAAGTGTATACAAATTCAAGGCTGTGAACCTTGAAGGTGCTTCTGAGTAGATTAATATTCAGTATTGAACAGAGTATTGCATGTTGAGGTGTAAACTCGCAGTTTTTTTTCTTATTTAGTATAAGTTAATGCTTGACATCTACCCTATGTGATGGTAAGAGTTAAGTGAATAGACAAGGGTGATGGATCAAAATGTATTGAAATATCCTATATCCTATACCTACGTAATGCAATTGGTGCCTTTTTACACGATTGCAATGAATACAATTTATTATTTGTCGTAAAATATACTTTTCGATCTATTTATCGATCAAAGTCATGGGTGCAAAAGAATCCTAAACACTTAATACTCCACAACTTGTAGAATAATATTCTTACAAAAATAAAGTTATTATATCAACTTTTCAAATGTGATTTCTCAGTTAAATAAATAACGCCACACATTCACAGCCCCACACTAGGATAGCCTGTGTCGTGGGTGCCATGGACAACACGGAAAGACAATTACACATACACCAAGAACAGAAATTTAAATTCATTATTCAAACCGCCTCGCTGGGAATCGAACCCAGGACCCTTCGAACAGCGGTCCGGCGTGGTGACCATTACGCCACGCGGGTCGTCCTTATCAGTATTATATATACGAATTTGTTAGATTTTGTTGTGAAATTTAACAAAGTCAAACTATGATACAAAACTGTCCATCCTGAACCCTGTCTCTACGGGCTCTGCAGTTTATAATGTGGGCTATGATCGCGTCATCATCCAATCACCTGGATATCCTTAATTTCATGAAACCAATTGGCCATGTTTCGCCTCGCAACATGACATGAAAATATGCCATTTTCCGATATGACGTTGTCGATCCCATTTAAATATTCACACCATATTACGCTGAGTACACTGTTTGCGTGCTTCGCTCAGTCACGCACCCTGGCGTGACACTTGTAATACACATTGCACGGATACAACCAATGTACTGTTCCAGCCACAGTTCATTACCGGGCCGATGCAACCCGCTGGGGCTCAAGAGTTAGGTGGAGGACCTAATTGATATCAGAATGTTTAAGCAACCGCTTCACAACAGGGTTTCAGAAACTGTGCCGCGCTCTCCTCGACGTCTGGCACGCGGGGCGAACTCAAAAAATCAGAAAGTAATATTCTCAATGGCTCGTGTAATTAACACAACATTAAACATTACACATTAAACAAAACATTAATTTATAAAAATTTTCACTTAAAGAAAATATTTAATTCTGCTAAAATCTCAGTGAAGATTCATTTCCTTGTCCTGGATGTATGACGACATGTTTTCGTAACCGCAACGCTCGTACGTCTCGTTACGTAAAAAACTAACAGAGGTTGTCAAGGACTGAAATAAGGGATAACTGAACGAAGGAACGAATTGCAATTGAATGAAACGTGAATAGAACGACAAATAAACAAAGAGCATATTTATGCATGTGGTCATTGAATAATTGAGAAGTACCGCAGTATCTAAAAGCAACGTACAGAGCAGCGCAGTTTCTATCATCCATGTGAACTGTCTGCCGCCTGGTAAATATATCTGCTACCTTGTTAAAAGGATGAACATATTGCAATTATAATGTTACTAATATGATAATATTATTTATCTCTATGAACGAATATAAAAATGGAATGACGCTTGTTAGTCTCGCTAAAATACGAGAACCGCTGGAGCGATATAGCTAATTTTGGTTTTTTAAATATTTGTAGGCGTTAGTTAAAACAAAGTTTGTATTGTTATAAAATAATAATTTATATGACAAAACAACGTTTGCTGGGTTCAGCTAGTGTATAATATATAGATATAGTTTTTCGTAGATAATGCGTATTTTTTTAGTTTTCTTCTAATTTTTAGTTTTGAACTTTAACACATTGTTTTATTCTGAGGCGGTACGAAGTTACGAAGTACGAGTGGTCAGCTAGTAAGAAATAGCTCAGAATTTTTGACTAATCAAAAGTCTAGACGTTAAATATTTAATTTTACTCAGTCTAATGAAATCCGTCTAAAATCAGTTTCTCTAGGCCGTCGCGATCCCCCAGAGCAGTGCAGGGTCCATAATCAAACGAGTTATTATAAGTTAGTTTCTACAAACAGTACAAGCTTGTTAGCAAATGGTGTTGTTTGTATGCGTGCAGATGGCTTCGCTCGGTTAACACAACGAGGCAGCTGTTTTACATATTTCAAACAGATTCCTCTCACCTCACTCCAATTTTCCTTCTTTTATAAATTGCTGTATTTCAGACAAGATGTAGGGATGGTCCCCGCGGGAGGTATTAAAGAACCGCGACCGGAGGGGCGGCTGCGGGGGGAGGCTCGAGGGGTGAGGGGCACGCATTATTCAAATTTTGAATTCAGTACATTAGGAAACAGCGGTGTCGGGTCCACTTTAGTCCATTACCAATTTTGCATTTCACGTAAAACTGAGAATGGACCGAAACGTATTCACTCGCCGCCGCGACCGGTGCGTCCGGGCGAGCGCGGGGGGCGCAAGAAGGGGGGGGGGGAGGAGAGAGCTGCGAATCCGGGACTCAAATATTCATATTACGTACGTGAAAATGGAAAAACGCTTCGCGGTTTAACAGGCAATCCTTATATAAGCTTAATAAACCGGAGAGGATCAGCGCGGAGCGGCCTCATTAAACATTGACGGTCACCCACATCAACGTGTATCTACCTGTGCATGTAAAGGTGCCGAACGGTACACACACTCCAGATTCCCTATTGAAAAGTCTAGTGTTAGGAACATAGGCGTTAAGGACATCGCGGGAAATGATTCAATGTGTTGTGGTTATTGTAATACAATTTTATTTGAAGTTGGTTTTTACAAATCTTTTTTTAAAGTAAAACTATGTGATTGCTTCAATACACACATTGTCTTAAGTCATCAATATTATTATTGGTATATTTAATAGTATCAGGTGTTACTTTATGGGAGTACATTGTTATCAATTTAGTATTGGCCTACTTTGCAATTATTATTGTCAATTCTATCTTTCCGTCAAACCCAACTGGCTATCTACTACCTTCTCGTTTGAGTCAGTCGCTAAGCGATTCGTCGTATTCTGGCTGGCGAGCAAGTACTTTAATATGTACTTTCTTCTCTCTTCTTTCTGAGACTGCGACGTGTCAGTTATACCTTTGGTATTCCTTATGTCCATGGGCGACGGTGTCCATTTAACATCTCTGCTCATTTATTGCCTCTAAATTAAAAAAATACAATTCTATTTACGAAATACTTGTCTACATATTTACTTGATATGGGCTTCCCTTGTACTTGATGAGATAATAGATACAAGTGAAGAAACGAATCCCGGGCTCTGGTCTGCAACCTCATACAACGTGGCTTCGATACGCGGAGGGCAACGTTTCACAAACTTTAAGTGAAATTCAAAGTTAACTCACAGGATTATGTCTAAGCATCGAGCGATCTACGGACGTTAGGTAGTGGAGGCTTCTGTTTTAGTACGGAAACCGCAGACGGCGGTCGGCCGTCCCTTCTTAGACACTATTTATCAAGTGCAAGCCTGGAAGTAATTTATCGCTGTTATACAGATTTGAACAATAACGTCGTTTTTTGCCAACGTAATCAAGTCGAAAGTCGATGTGTGAAGTCCAAAGAACGAAGGTACCGCAGGGGTCAGTTTAAGCCGTAATGCGATACATTGCGGCGGAATGCGGTTCGTCAAAGCGACTCGCGCGAGACTCGTTGTATGCAAAATTGAGGTAGTCGCCG
Source organism: Carystus phorcus (assembly GCA_018248895.1). Taxonomy (NCBI): domain Eukaryota; kingdom Metazoa; phylum Arthropoda; class Insecta; order Lepidoptera; family Hesperiidae; genus Carystus; species Carystus phorcus. The sequence continues at coordinate 8,749 of DWJN01004752.1, forward strand.
CCGCGGCGCTCGGCTCCACATAAATCTGGCTCGATTTGTTCCAGCCGAGTCCTCACCTGCACCTCACCTGCAGCCGGAGCCGCCGTGACTTGTTTATGACTATTACACCCGTCTAGGCCGAGTGGACGTGCCGTCTTTGCATCGTAGATTTAATCACGTTTGAATTTACTACTACTGCTATTTATTAATGGAACGGCGACCGACGCTGTGTCGTGTACAACTTATTTTGGGGCATACTTAACTAGCGACACAAATGTTAATTTCTGTTTTGATGTCTTCTAATACCTTTTGATAGTGACGCTTTAAAATATAGCACTTTAACATCACATTGCCAATATTATTATTCATCGAAAAATTTCAGTTTTCAATTATGTATCACGATAATTCTTACACTATTTAAAAATATTACAACTTATAACTGTTATTAGAAGTAAAATTTCTTCAATATCAAAAATGTAAATGACGGGTTACAGAACGACAGCGCTGATCTTTTCAAGTTTAAAAGTTTGCTTTAAAGAACAATCAGACGCGCATTAAAACCACGCTCGGCATACACACAATACCCTCACAATGCTATTAGCAAATAAAAGTGTATATTTGTATTCTGTATGTGCACGGGTCCGATGCCGCACACGGCTCCCAGTGATTCCGCAAAATGGCTTCCTGCGCCCGCCGCCGCGCGGCGCCACTGTCCGCTTTGTGATGCCATCGCGGAACGGTAACTTGGTTAAATGAGAATAGTTTTTTTTCAATCGAATAGAGTTACCTATGCAGTTCCGATTCGATACCAGAACCATGAATTGATTCCGAATCTACACAGAATATTCAATTCCCATGAATCGCGTCACACGAGATGTTCTTTTATTTTCATTCTTTTAAATAGACCAACTATTTCACAGACATTATTCTATTCCAGCCTATCTTTGAAAAAAAAATCAAAATCATTATTTTCTGAAAAATCATGAAAGACATAATAAACATCGAGACAAAACACAACTAGGACACAACTTCTTTATGCTTTTGCGGTTTGTTTCTGCCTTCAATCACTTTTAGCGCCTTTAATGTTATTGGCTCATCCTAAAATACAGACCGTAGTACCGATAGACCAGGGAGCGGTAAGAGCCGAAGCCGGGCTCGCTTGGCGTGGTTTGCGGAGCTTCACTTAAGGATTATACTATATATCCTAATAACTAGTACAAATTCCCTTGTGTCGGTAAAACCATTAAAAAAAACTTCCCGCGCTATTGGCTTCAGTTGCGCGCGAGAAACAAAGTTAGAAACAAAAGCGGAGGTTAATGCGACGCGGTGCAAAATTGTCAATGCCCGCATATTGGTTGCATATATTTTGTTTTATAATCAAAAGTTATTGAATTATTCGCAATTCGTTCGAGATGTCGAATATATGGTTGTCATGTTATTGAAAATGTTGAACAAAAATTCTAACCCCAAAGGTTAAACAAAATAGGGAATGTTTGTGTCACTCCCTGATTAATACGCGCCGACCCAAAATTATTTACGTACACATTAAGAACATTATTAAGAACTTATTAAAGTTAATAAAAAAGGTTTCTTCTCTCGAATTCTTCTTTGTTAAAAATGATTATATTATACGGGTAATCTCATATCTGCTGAAGCAATTATGTCCGTACATTTAAAACAACAATTCTAAAACTTAGTTCGGTGAGACGGACAAGAGTCTAACATACGTTTTTTCTGCTACAGTAAAATAGTGAGCGGACGGACGCGTGTCGGCGACAATCGCGCGTCCGTCAGGCCACGAGCCACGCTTGTTGCGCCGCCTCGCGCGACCGGCGACTTGAGGTCGCGCGACTCTCTGCCAGTAATTAACGCAATAACTTCACCACGTACTGCTCCGTGCGTGTACGTGTCCAGCTGCCATCATCAACCGACGCGACGGAATGGATTTTTTTTTAATCATTTTAAATTAACTCATTTCTTTGAGTCCAGATTTTGTTTCTTGTTTGGCTTAGACTCGCCATTACCGCGTTACTTAATACATTCTAGGTTCCGTGAATGTATTAATGACCTAATACTTTAACAGAGTATCCGTTAAGAAATAACAATTATTGAGATTTTTCTGCCCTGCGTAACTAAAATAATTTAACCAGAAATACACCGTGACAAGTTGTCATAGTAGAACGTACCTCGGGCCCCACTAGTACATTGTTAACACACTCGCTCACGTACTCGTGTTACCGTATCATCGGATAAAGCGGATGATAAGCGAAAGATTGAATCGCTTAAACTATGTGTCTGTTACCTTACTTGTCTAACATCTTGAGACATTTATAACAGACATGTGTATTGTCTAAAATTAGATAGGAACCCGTTTTTTACCACAAGTTGGCTAACATCGGAAGAAAGGTTTTAGTAAAAATAATGCTAAAACTATCCATTCGTTAAAAATTGTTACTGTGTATAGTAAATATCTTTGTAACAAACAACCTTTGTTCTATACGTGACGAGATGTAATTATAAAATGTTATCGAGTCGATCAAAATAAAGGTTTGAAAGAACTATCTCCTTGAAGTATTATTAATATTACACCTATCCAGGGTATGAAAAACACTATTTATTTCCTTTCAAACAAACAATTCCATTCAATTTTATTTAGTTGCACAATACCTATACTTGTAACTCCATCATGGAATCCAGTCAAGTCATCGTGCAGCGCTAAACAGTAGCTATTAAAAATAATAACAGGAATCAGTGAGCGGCAGGCGGGCGCGGGGCGGGCGCGGGGCGCGGGGGGCGGCCGCAACCGCATCAGCGTTTAATAGCTCCTTGCGTTAACCAATCGTGTGCGCCAACAGACCAATGTTGGACATTAATAAATAATTTGACAGATGGGAAAAATCATATCTCGTGGATCCTTTATCCGTCTGTATGTCTGGAAACGCGGAAACCGGTGGTTACATTTAAATGACGCCAGACATGTTTATAGCGTGTACGTCATTACGAAGGATATATGTATTTCGACCGTGGGATAGCAATCAGGTAGTATTGTGATGAAGCATTAACTTACATTTTTGTTAAAAAAAACTCAGAGTTAGTAAGGGGGCTCTGTTGAATGAATAGTACCTAACAAATTTTCTTGTTATAAAAAATCCGTGTGTGTAAACTTCTGTACCTACTTAAAGACTAACGGTCTTACTAATAAATATTTATACACTTCGTATAACAGATGTATAGTAATTCATTACTAATAAACACCTTTTTGACAATTCTGTGTTATACGCCTATTATAACGGTAGAATAAATAGTACGTCATTTTAAACATTGGTTATTCAGTCAATTACCCTTGTTTAGCTCGCAAATAACTTAGAAATT
>DWJN01004753.1:0-12096 GCA_018248895.1 Carystus phorcus
CAGCCGCTTTAGCCCTGGATTCGATGAACCGTCCAAAGTTGAGGTTCGAGGATACTTCAACTCCCAACAACTGGAGATATGGTATGGTATGGTATCTACATTGTGATACAAGAATTTAACATACATATAAGAAGTATAGAAACACAAGACCCAATATATATTCAACCTTATCAATAATAACCTTGATGTGCCGTCGACGAAACCGATGGGAGCGAAACCTAAGACCAGTAATTAGATAGAGAGAAGCGCGAGATTGGGGAATATGCCTTCCGCCACTTAATATCTCAGTCACAACGGTGGTATAATTTGAATCGTAAAACAGCCAACGTTTAATTGTCCGCAGTAAATAAGCGTCTTGCGGCCTATCCGGACTCATTTACAACACTCATTGAAATACTTTTAAGTTTGACAATCATGGATTAATGAAGACTTCAGTTTAGTATATTGTCGTTAAATCTAGTATATTGTAGTTTTTCTTCCGATCGTAAATATGTAGGTTTAAATACCCCAAGCAGATGTAATTTTTAAAGGCGATAATGATTAAGGTATTGTTTTTCGAGACATTACATTTCTCGATCAATAACAAAATTTTATTGGTAATATAATATAGTGTAATAAAATAGGTAGCTATATTGTTTCTAGAATTGTTTAAAACATTGTGACTTTTATTAAGTATGCTGTAAATTCCTTAAACCAAATAAATAAGTTGAATTTGAAGTATATACATAGACGATAATCTATTTAAAACCCAGAATTTGTTTACCGAAACGTGATCCATACATTTTCAAATAACAATCGCATCTAGAATAAATATTACCTCCTTGCTTTAATTATGCATTGTCCAAGTTTTATTTTAAATGCAAACTATCTTTATTTTTATTTCACTTGTATTATTATTTAGAACACCTTTTATTTATAACAAATTATTAAAACTATTAAAAATCATTAAAACGCCACCTTATTACTTTTAAGTTCACATTCGCAGAGTAACTAACAGATTGTCTACATGTATGTCACAGAGTAATGATCAACATACATTTTAGGTAGATATTTTTCATACCTATCGTGTACAATTCAATCTTTCTGGTAAAACTAGGCCCATAAATAATTCAGTAGTTTTTATCGCTATGATATGCATGTGGTCAAACTTAATTTAATAAATAATAGCCCATAATTCATAAACAACCACCTTTATGTATAAGAAAGTTGAAATAATGAAGTGCTTATTAAAATTAGGCAATAAACATAAGCATATAAAGAAGTATAAACCTAGTTACTCGGCAATTATAATTATATGAGTCTGACGACAAAATAAACAAAAAAATAACATTTTTTTTAATCATTTAATAAATGTCTTGATGATCCCCGTGATGCAATGATCATCATGCAGGTTTGCCGTTCGAAGGGTTCTGGGTTCGATTCCCGGCGGGCCAGAAATTCGAATCATGAGTTTAATAGTCTATTCTCAGTCTGAGTGTGTGTGTGTGTGTGTGTGTGTGTGTGTGTGTGTTTGTGGAGTTATGAATCTGTAGCATTATATAAAATAAATCAGTTTAAAACTGAGACGAAAGTTATCTAGCGTGGTACATGTCAAACAACACATGAAACATTTTCAAAACTCGTAACTCATATATTTAATAACCATTAATTTAACAATTATGTAAATTAACTGGTTAATGGGTCGTTTGTCCGTTGAAAAGGGTTTCAAACGATTATTGGTATAGAGCTTCCTTTCGCAACGTTTCATTAAACTTAACACAAATTATACCTCGGCTCGAAGGCGCCGTAACACTCGGAACGTTCGTATTGTACACTTACCTGAAAGAAAGAAAAAGTATATTAATAAAGCTATGTATTAATACGCAAGGAGAAAACTTTGCACCCCTTTTTTGGAATAACGCCAGCACGTAGGAGTGTGAGATTTGGCATGAAGTTCACACAGAGAAGAGGATAATAAATTTAATACATAATACGTGTTACAACTGTATTTATTAACTAGCGACCAGTCCCGGCTTTGCACGGGTGCAATGCTGATACTAAATACACTACAGAAAAACTGTGAACGTACCTACTATACATATAAACCGTCCTCTTCAATCACTCTATCTATTAAAAAAAATCGCATCACAATCCGTTGCGTAGTTTTAAAGATTTAAGCATCGGGATATAGGAACAGAGAAAGCGACTTTGTTTTATACTATGTAGTGAAGACACATTCATTATTTTAATTCATGGTATCAATAAAGTTAATCTTGTACATTAAAAGATTAATCAAATGTTCTAATTCATATTTTTAAAAACAAATCGCAAGTAGACCGAAGACTCAGGCGGGTCTTTTCAACATACGAGGACCTGGAAATTATTTTCCGTGCCACTGAACAAATTTTCCTTTTAACGGGTCAGCTTAAGGACTAATGGGTTTTTTTTTCTCTTTCCAGTAATCTAGCTCGAAGCGAGATTAAATCCGTAAATCGATTAACAGAGATTCTTTTTAACCTATTTGACTGAATTTATAGCTTATTCCATATTTATCTAATCTAAAACGATACCCTAGTTTAGTTGGTAATGTTCTGGTCAACGAAACCAGAGGTCCTATGTTCGATTCTCGCCATTTATGTTACAGACAAAGGGTCATCGATGAAGTGTCATGTTCCACTACCACCATGTTTTATACTCGTACGATGCATCTGTTATATTATTTCATTGTCATTAAGCTTTATAACTGTTATTTATAAGTAGTTTCCAATATAGTCGTGTGTTGTAGCGTTTGCACTTTCTTACATCGATATTCAATTCTTCTGTTTGTCTGTACTGCAGTGAACTTCTCCGAAGCGATTAGACCAATTTTGATTAAATTTTGTGTGTGGAATTGGATTATAAAATGGCTTAGATTAATAATCCGATAGAAAAATCCTTAGGGTACAGAATGACATTTCCGGAAAGCGATAGTTTAACCATATGACTTAGAATCCTATCTTTTTTTTCGTTATTATGGTTATATCAAAGAGATTGCTCTAATATACTACCTGATTCGACAGATGTTAACTTAGATAAATTTTTTCTGATTGTGAATCTAACCCATTTTCGAATTAAACACAGACAAATATTCATCAAAATCAATCCAATCCGTTACAAAGAATTTAGTTACATATATCCACACGAACAAAGAATTATATATTGTGTATTTGTGTGACAGTGTATTCTATTCTGGCAAGTAGATGTAAACATACATCAACATTTTAAATGTTATCACACCTGTAATATGTAAATGTCCCAACAAACATTATCTCACAAAACTCAAGGGACCGCTCAGGTCTCACACGACGGATTGTGTCACATTATGTCACATTGTAGTTATCAAGATTTATTCTTCACTAAAATGTACTAATTTTACAATAGGACAGCAGTAATATTGTTCGTATTTTTTACAGTGATGTATAGGCGATATACCGTGATAATATATTTTTTCTTTCGTGTGTATTGAAATGCTTTAGTATTATTAATAAATATGTTTTAGTATATTAGTATTTGTTTTGTATTGTATAAGTTCAAAGAGAAATATACGATTAAAAAGTTTTAAAAACTGCAAATTAGTTTTCATTACGACAATAGTCAAATTTCAACGATTAGGGAAACATTCGTATAATAATATAGACTTGCGTAAATTGTATGGATCTATAAAGGAAGAATAATCTTATAATACCGCGTAGAAAATCTAAAATACATTTCCCTGATGGAAGGGATATATGCAAGCGATACATCACAGACATTCATAGCGGCAAATTTGTCTAATACCCCAAGGCTTGTCTCGGAATCGAACCTGACACCACCCGCTCAAGAGGCCGGACCAATATCGACTCGGTTATATGGTTTAATTTCAGTTAACTTTATTTACTTATACAAACAGCGCTTTATAGATACAAAACATCTCTAAACAGCAACTGTCACTTTGATTGACAACAAAATATTTTTAAATGTAGTTCTTAACCATCAATATTTAAAGTATAGAATAGAATGATGCGTTATAATTATGCAAAAGCGATAATTCGAAAACAATGTTGAAAGAAAATTAGCGATATCAACGTATATAACGAACGAAATTGATTTAATAAGATATATGTATACTGGGGTATTACGCAGCCCTCGCAGCTGTCATTAAAACAATAAAGGAACGTAATGTATCTTTCTACCTAAGCATTAGGGTGTGAATACACTTGCAAAGCAATAATACTTAAAATATCCAGTGTCATCATAAGATCTTAGAAAATAATAGGCCCAGTAATGTTATATTTCGTAAGACAATTTATTATTGTACAAATTGGTACATCTTATATCACTGTAAAACTTTTCTACACACATGCTGTAAATGTCGATTGTACCAAAATCATTTTCATAGTTTGAAGGAAATAAAGGGGATGGAAAAAACAGAAAGAGACAGAAATAACTGTGTCTTACTATAAACTAATTTGAATCAATACTTATTGTAAAAAAATAATGAATAGTAGTAATTTTAAGAAACACTTTTTTCCTTAAGATTTTTTTTGTCAAGAAATCCAAAAACAACGGTTACTGGATATCCGAGATCAACGTTGCCACAGGAATAAAAATACTGTACCACGATCATCATGCATCACCTTAGGGAATAAATTGGATGATATAGGACCCAGCGTCCTCTAATACGGAAGACCAGACGTCACAACCTCATCTGTTACTCAGGGTGTACAATGTGTAGGAGAGGTTGATAAATGGATGGATGCTTATACTCCAAAAGTTTCTACAAACCACAAATCCAAGCTTCAAGCCCATACAGAGTCAGAGACTATGAGTTACAGTTTATATAAACGTACGTATATAGACAGTGCAACTTTAGACACAAATTCTATCAGTAATTTACGAATGCTACGTGCCATACACCTGTTGCAAGTTTGTGTATCGTGCTGAAGGATGCGGTTCACTACATCTCACTTATAAACTATTCTAACTTTATCCGCAGTAGTACATTTAAGATAAGAATATAAGTTGTTCCGGCATATATCGTTCCATTCATCTAAAACGACGATTGTTAACAGACTATCCGACTTACGAGTTCCAAAGTCATTATTGCAAAGATTTCTAAAGATACTCAACAATTACAAAACGTCTCTTAGGACCTTATATACCTAACTTATGCACTTTACGAATAAAGATCATATTCACACAATAACACCTGTTGAAGTGAAGCTATCACTTGCATCAGTGGTTTGTAAATACAAATAATTACAGTTAGAATTGATGAGACTTAATACCCATATTATTGTGCAAAACGAGCCAAGTAGCGAACAGCGTAAATTATCAATGATAATAATTTATAATTCTTAAAACAATACCTCATAAGTTTCATAAATGTCAATATGTAAAACGTAGATAAAGTTATACTTTTTAATGAGAAATCGTAAAGAAACTAATGTAAATATTAATCATGTGGACTGTTCTTAAGCGCAAGTGTCATATTTACATAAACAATCAAGAGAGAACAAGCACTAAGTAATAAACTCGAGCATTAATAAAGGGAATGACATCACAAACTCATTTCTACGCGACGTTTCTGAATTTCTCGCGTGATATGACAAAACTGGACATATCCAGTTTAAACTGGATTTAATGAAAACGAAATTACGTTGGAGTTTCAAGAGAAGTTTAGTTCAAAATATTTTTGGGTGTATTTAAGACTTAACGGTCACATATAAGCGCTCTTTAGGAATCAGACATTTGCAAACAATAAGAGAAATATGTAGAATACAAGTCTTCCCCTTCTCAACTTTTCTTACTGGTTAAAACTCATGTAACGGTTATAGAACTTAACGAATTATTACTCTTATTATTATCTTTCAGTTCTTACTAAGTCAGCCACAAACAAGTTGGCGTTTCCCGTAGGTTAGAGTACCACTAGCTACTTTCTTTACACATTTTTTTTGGTCGATAACGAATTGGTCATGTTCGTATATTGCTGTCAATGGACGATAGCGTCCACTTACCATAAAGTGGCTAATCAGATTGTGTGTCGATTATTTACGGTAACATCAGATACTCGTAGCAATAAAATTGCCTGCCTGCCTTCAACCCATTAATGGCAACACTACTACAGGTGTCTCCTCTTTACAGAGGAGGTCTAGAGCATACTCCACTACACTGCTCTGAGCCGACTGGTGGAGGGGTTACTGGCCAACTCAAGTGTCAGAAGTCTTTAAGCCGGCCGAAAACCTCCTATATGGTTTCACTATTGCTTTCTACGATAACAACTGGCACCGACGACTTAACGTGCCCTCCAAAGCACGGAAACGCTCAAAATTTTTTTGCTACTAGTGGTCACCCATCCAAGTACCGACCGCGCCCGCAGTTGCTTAACTCTGTCAATCGTATAGGATCGACGCGCGCCGCCGGGCTATGAGCGTTTCCATCACAATAAAATTACTAACCCAATTTTCAGCTTCTAAGACGCCAACGTCATCAAGCTAACACCATCAACATCTGTTTAACACTTAGTTCGCCCACCGTACCAAAGCAATACATCATTAAGTCACGCTAACCGTTTCCAAATGGCTAGTTTCACGTGTAAACGATACGTATTTTTTCAACGGCTGAAACTTATGACCATAATTCATACACGCACGTAGCACGCACTGGTTGCTACGGTAAACGAAGCGAGTAAAACGATGTTTGTGAATTTTACTTTGATTTAATTAAGTATAAGAAATAATTAGACTAGATACATTTTAAATCCCTTATATATGTATAGTATAAAGCAGCATTTCGAAACTATTTTTGTACAATCACCCTTCAAAGGGACAAAAGTTTGTATGAGTATAAAAATACATTAATACCTTTAAACGTGGAAGCTACTCGTTGCTGCTCAACTTTGTCACTAGTTGGCGCTACTAGATTATGTGACACCGTGTTATACGGTTTTACCTTTAGTCATTTTTATTATTTTTGCTCGTTGATTACCTTCCAAGTCAATTACTTTAGTAACTTCTCGCTTTACATTCGGAAATATTTCAAATCCATACTAATATTATAAAGCTGAAGAGTTTCTTTGAACGCACTTATCTCAAGAACTATTAGTTCGAATTGAAAAAATATTTTTGTGTTGAATAGTACAGTTCGGTAACTGTAGGCTATAGGCCATAACGCTACGACCAAAAGGACCTGAGCATCAATGAGAAATGTTACAAAAACGGGACAAATGTTCCATGGTGTTACGAAGTTCGCTAGGTCTACTAGTATGTTACAATTTACAAAGATAAATTTAAATTTTGGACGCTCCTTACCATATACCATACATTCTATTCAAGCGGACCTGTCAAAATGACAGCGTAATAGGAGCGCAAAGATTCTAACGGTGAGTCCAGCAACCGGGCCACTCCCGAGATTGGAGCTATTGAAACGACCGAAAACAGCTATTTTGGACATGGAAATTACCTCCTCTTTGGTGCATTGTTATTGGGAGTCTAAATTAGCTAGACGATATACTTCAAATTGCAATGATTTAAGAGGAAGAACTAGAAACTCGTGTGTATTCTGAACTATTGATCACCAAATCAATAAATATAAAAAGACACACAACTCTGAATTACAATTCCCTGTTTTAAATAACAATAAACCCAGTTATGACATAATTAACATTGCAGTCTAAAATTCTATCAAAAGAAGAGCTAATTTTGTGTAGAAGTTTTACTCCCAAATATTTAAAAGGTATAGCTGAAACGATTGCTTTTCTCTCAAAGAAAACAGACAATTTATCTAAGAAACGTCTTAAAAGCGTCTTACAAAGACCTTACCTCACTTCCCGTTGTTTATTGGCTTACTCGATAGAATTCTCAAAATTCTAACTCATTTTTCTTCTGTCAACTATGTGGATAAAACTGATTTGTTACTCCAAATTTAACAAAGCTGACCGGAATCGACGCTTATTGGATAAGGCCATATTTTAAATCTACCGTCGTCTTTCCTTGTTATACAGTCCGTCGCCTCGTTTGAGGACGGATTAAGTTAAGTGGTTCGGGAGCTTTCTAGCTTCAAACTCGAATGGAGGTTTATATCGCTTCAAGCGATTCTTTCTTGATACCTATACGAGACCCTCGAGAATGGTTCATATCACACATTTTTTAACTGCATTGATTACTTACGAAATTTACATCGTTTTATTGCCTACATTAATAATGCTATTTAGTCTATTGGTGAATATGGAATATCTCTCTCTTAACTATTTTTAAAAATAATAATAAAGTAAGATAATTAAATGAGTGAATGATATATAAATTATGAAGAGACAGATAGTAGGTCCGCACATCAATCTTTAATTTATAAGAGAAAATCAAAGTTTAAAAGACTTAATATAACAAAATACTTTAAGGATATCTAAAATCTAAAAAATATAGGTATGTACACTCAAACGTAAGGATATAGACGCAGAAATCCGTAATATAATACATTACATAGAAATAGAGGGAATATTAAAAAAAATATAAACAACTGCTACGAAAACAAAAACATAGATTATTGGAGAAAATAAATACGTGTAAAAAATCGTAAACTGTCTGTCTGTTTGTCGCGGCTAATCTCTGGAACGGCTGGAAAGATTTTGTCGAGACTTTCACTGGCAGATAACTGATGCAATAAGGAGTAAGTAACTACTTTCATTTTAATTAAAATGTATAAGTGACCAGGAACATTTTTAATAAATTGCACGCGAGTGAAGTTGCAAGCACAGCTAGTCTTACAAATAAATCGTGACGTGATGTCATTGAGCAATAGCCGAAACATCTCGTGTGGTTTTGAAAGTAAAAGGTAAATCTGTACTATATTTGACACCACATCATTCATCACATCAGTAGTAACATTAGTGAACGTAATCGCGAACTATATTTCTAGAGAAAGTACAGTAGTGCGAGCCAATGGTACAGAAATACCCTACATGGGTATTTATAGATGGAGTAAAAATAACACTTACTAGTAACGGCACATAAATTCCTTCGCGTGCATTGTTAACTGTGCAAGTTTCAGTGGTTATTAACTGGTCATTATACACCTCGAGATAACACAAATAAAGAAAAATAAATAATGACTTGTTTTATACGTTTATTATAAAACTGAATCTCGAAGAAAAAATCTAGAACACAAAATTATTCACTTATATAGATACATTCTTCAACCTAAACAAGTTCGGGAAGAATGAAATAAAAAGTCCATGTCCAGTTTCATCCAACTTAAAAGATAGAATAGGTTACATCTCAATTTATAGTTGCAAAATTATTTTATTGCAAATTATTTGTTTAATATCTCACAGAGAATTAGTTCCATAAGATTTTAACAGATGGCGGAGTAAGTCTGCTAAATTGAGTATGTAAACCTTTGTCACAGCAACGCGTGGTCGGGTTAAGTCGGTCGGTGTTAAGTTAAGTTACGTCTGCTGGGTCTACTAGTTTAGTATATGTATATTATTATCTAACTATACTATGTATTCATATTCATAATACCGATACATATACATACATACATATATACACATACTACCTACATATATCTCCACCATTTTAAACTTATAAAGCATCACATCTTAACACTCGTGACCTTATAGTCGTCTTGTGAGGCCACTAGAACGAAATTAAAAAAAACTAAAATTCAATCACACTCTGTTATAGATATTACTATCTTCGTTCGAAGATAGCTTGCAGAAAATACCGACCGAGCTGCCAATACCATTATGGCAGTAGCATGCAAATATTAGGTGAGGTAGACGCTTGATTAAAAAGTACGGCGGTATATTTCATAGTAGAACGCTAGAATTTGTTAGATATCAAATGTATACGTTATCTGTATACAAATAGGCTAACAGAAAAAGTTACATATATTTTCTACTCTGTTTGTCAAACGATTTTTATTTGGTTTAGTGTTAGCTAAACAGTTTTTTATGTTTGTATTGAATAGAAAAATAATCGAAATATGCACATATAGAAGACATATTGTTTTATATGTGCATATTGTCTTACTCAAATGTTAAATAATTATTGTGGTGGTTATTTGGATATGGGAAAATTATTAATTACTTATTTTGAATCTTACAAAACTTCTACTGTATAATGATATACCTACTACTCACAACCAAAATAATAGGATCTTGGACAGATTCATACTTTGCTCCCCGTCGTATTTTTTAATTTTAAATATCCATGCCATTTCCTATGAACTTCAATAAAATACGCCGTATTAAATATTGCGATTCCGAAGTCATACGCTTTAAATAAATGCGCATTATTATAAATAATGTTAACTAGTTTTGGAATAAAAAAGAACGATCCAAATCCGGACACCTAGTAAAAACTTATTAAATAACTCACAAAAAAAAATGAGTTGATGAGGGATGAGTTGAGAACAATTCCTTTTTTAAAAGTCGGTTAATATAAACAACCTTATAAGAGATTAATAATTAATAAGTTAATGCGCATTATTATTTTACAACACAATTAATTTACAACCCAAGACTACAATAGCGCTTACCATCAAGTAGGACTGTAGTCAAGCATTAACTTATCATTAATAAAAAAAACAGATTACAGGTTCTAGGGTTGGTTTTATTATCTGTATTAGACTTGATATCATCCCGTACGTTCCGTGAACTCCAATGGTGCCGATGGCTGACTACAGCTCGTATAGTCTACGTAGAAAACAGGTACAGCGTTCTCGCTACCGCCCGCCGCCGCCGCCACCTAACGAGTTTTTAACTTTTACGATTATTAAACGGAAGCCGCAACGAAAATTGAGTAGAAAGCATCCTACCATAGAACTGAAAGCTGTTTATAAAGGTATCTATACAGGTATACTAAGCTCGTTTAATAACAAGAAATAATGAGAATGTTCAACGCAACGAATTTAACGTAAATATTATAACTTTGAAATTTATATGCTACTGATATCGGCTAGGATGATAATACTAGGTCATATTGTTTTTAATATGGCAATAGGTTCATGTTAATTTTGCGAATACATAAAAAACGACCAAAGAAGAAGAAGAATCGCCAAATAAAAGAAATAGGTTTATAAAGGTCTAATAACGTCTGGGATTTCTGATTAAAAAATATCTAAAGATTTTCATTTAAAGATTTGAACTAAAACTATTCAGGGAATGAATCAAAACTCTCGTTATGATAATCACCAAAATTGGTATTTTAATTTAGTCTCGTTTTCTCAATCTATCAAATCTTTTAAAAATTACACGATCACTAAGTAACCTAACATTAATATTTAATATAATACATTATATTAAAAATACACGTAGATTCACCATACCAACAACATAATAATGAACATTGTAATTTTACAATTAACAAGTTCTATACATACTATAGGCATATAATATGACTAGATTAATTCCCCATCGGCCTTCGGGCCTGACTTCCACTTCGTCTTTCTATGTGGAACTTGCACGTACGCGGCTAAATATCTTAGTGATACGAGAACAGTTTGTAATTCAATTAAGGAACTTAGCGTTAATTGCTATTTTGGCATTGGCAAGTAATATTAGTACGCTTCTACTGAATCTACTTACTCTCTGGGACCTGTTGAAGAGCTTAAGTTTATGTGGTAATTAAGGAAATAACAGTGACTGTATATCATTTACGAGTATTCATGAACAGTACGAATAGACTTTTATCATGCTAGTATGCTCACCATCAAGAAGATTCATGTCAAACGTTATAGGTTTCATGTAAATAAAGCAATTGTCATCAGTCTGATCCTGGCTTTCTTAATCTAAGCCTTAGATATCTTCTTGCCCGTCACAGTTAATTACATTTAGAAAGATGGATGTCTAATAGTGACCAAATAGCGATTGGTAGTGATCATGTCAATTAAAGAATCACATCCAACATCTACTCCAAAAAATATCGTTATAAAAACTGTTCGTTTGATAAGGAAAACCTAATAACCCGGCGGCTCATGATTTTTCAGTAACTTGCACCGTTTACTCAGCGCACGCATGGACAGCTCAAAATTTTCCCGTTTTCGCAATAATTTTTATTGCTGCTTCTCTCCTATTCATCTTAGCGTGATGTTCTATAG
>DWJN01004754.1:0-12094 GCA_018248895.1 Carystus phorcus
ATTACATTAAATATGGCAACATTATTTTACAAAGTGACATTAGCTACTGTCAGGTAGCTTCGTCTAATTAAAAATACCACTATAGTAGTCCCAAAGAACTTCGTATCACCTTGGATTTTGTCCCGTTTTTGTAAGATTTCTCATCAATGCTTTGCTCCTATTGGTCGTAGCGTTATGTTATATAGCCTTCCTCCATAAACAGACTAAATTTTTCTCAAATTTTCTACAACAATTTGGGTCAGTTTCGACCATTGATCAGGAACTTATATAATCAATCATACTTTTTATTTCCATACATTATCACATAGGCTTACGAGCTTAGCTAAAGCTTATATGAAAGTTAACAAATTGAAATTTGTATTAATAGAATGCTACAACACATGTTTACATTTCAAACACACATTAATTTATATCCCATAAAATAAAAAGTTTGTTGATGATACCAAATCGACTTTCTTAGTACAAGTTATTTTAGTCCCTTTTGAAATAACAGGCCACAAAAACGTAGACAGGCTGAGATAATGGTAAATCATTACTAAATCCACCACAACTTTAACATTGATTTCCTTTGAGTTTCTCAGCTTTTAACTTGCACCTTGTACCTCGGACCTACACAGCAGTGGTGCTGCTAAAGTTTCAAGCATTGTCCTTTAAATAAATTTGAGATAAAATGTAATTTCATACAGCTCATTACATATCTTCTTCAGTTTAACCAAATTTTTTTCCCTACAGGTATTGAGAGATAAGAATCAAACGTATGGTGAGTCAATAATTTTAAGCGAGTTTGTATCTGAAATGTTCTAATCGAATAATTAATGAATTTAACCCGGATTTTATGTATCGCTCAAATATTTAGAATCTCTGAATAATTTTACAATACCATTGTGTTTTTTTTTTACAAAGAATCAATAGTATTACATGTTTGATGCACAAGGGTCGTGGTACAAACGTCTAGTCATAAACCAGGTTTTGGTCGAAGTGTCCCCGTAGTATTATGAACCGTTTAGAAGATAAACATTTTTAGAATTGTAGCATAAGTCAGATTCCAAGTCCTGCCTGAACGTTAACCCGGATATAAACCGGTACAATTTAGAAGGAGCTTTCGATGTTGCTATATTAATGCTTGCATAAAACATCTGAATTGAACCAGATTATATCGTCCCTCCAACAACCCGTCCAGTCAAAAGGATGTAATGGAAAAGCGACCGAATGTATTTGAATCTACGGCATAATTTTGTCTATCTCGCTTTGACCTTTTGGCTTCGGATCATTTCCTGTCGTTCGCTTTGGATTCAACATTTATTTGGCGCTCTTAGTAAAATATTGTGAAATATGTTAACGAATTAATGGAATTGTAGGACGTATACATTGTTATTAAAAAAAGTTTGATTATAATTGTGTAAAATTAATCAGACATTTTTTTATTAGTACTCATTTGTAATACCAGAAACTTTTCTATGGTACCATAGATAATCGTGCTACATCAAAAACTATTATATATTTTATGAGTATATAAAATCTCTGAATTAAATGTTATTATGAAATGAATGTACAAAAGCTTGTTTACCTATTTAGTACCTCATCGTTTTGTATATTTGGGTATTGTGAAATGTATGAATATGTTGCAATTGTGGCGTAACCTAATGATATTTACATTTTTAATTATTTATTTTATCGATTGTCGACGGCTAATTGTACTGTGGTCCGAGTGAATTACAACAAAATGGTGGCAATAGGGTATACACGATATGGAATATACATATAACTAATTTTAAAATTATTAACAGTATGTAAAGAAACGTTACTAACTCAATAATTTTGTAACAACTTAATTAACGTAACTTGCAAATTAATAATATTAATGATGACTCTTAAGTCGCTTGTATCTCGGATCACGTGGAGTATAGAACCCCAGATATGAAAGTGCGTCATAAGAGTGACCGCCGGTTTGTGAAAGATTGATCAATGCAAAAGTTACCTAAAAACTGTCAAATATAATGTCAAATGCCAACTGAGTTGCTGAAAATATGATCATTTGAATAATTGATAATCGAGCTATCTAACCTTACCTCAGACTGATGTCAAATGCGATTTTGGTTTTTCATTTATTTTATGATCAACGTTTCAGAAACTCGAATTGATTTGACAGAGCCTTTAAGTTAACATGCCTGTTAATCGAACAAGATTTTGATGAGCTTTTCTGAAGCCGGCGGTATGTCTCCTACCTTTTTGAAGTTTTCTATGCGAGTAGAATTTGACTTACTCATATATAGAAGGTTTTCTACAGAAAATGGTGCAAATGATAGCAATTGCGGTCAGATCGGTATAGATAGTGTTAATTCAGTTTAGTGTAGGTATACGATTTTAGGACCTTAGGACGACGACTGTGTGTAGTATGTACTCTACTTTTATTATTTCTTTCTCTTTTTCTCCTTCTCTGTCATACACACTAACACATCTTATACAAAGTTGTAAAAAAAGTGTACGAAAATAGCTTAAAATTCCTTAGGGCCCAAAATAATTAACTCGAATTAAACGTTTCTGAATTTTGTATATTTTTGTTCATGAACAATTCAATAAATAAATAAAGGCCAGCAGAAGCTTTTAGTATTATAAAAATAATTAATCCTGTGGACTGATTTCCTTCATTAGGATATTAATAAGCTATGAGAAATCATCTCGAATATTAAATAAAGTTTCAAAATTCCAATTCGGAAGAATATTCATTAATTGGGAAATTTAAAGCAATGAAACCAAATTATACAGTAATTGTTTTTATTAAAAAATAAACATATATGAAACGTTTACCTTGAAAATATTATTCTTTCATCTGTAGTAGTCATGAAGCTTATCTTAAGTTTTCTTTCCCTTTAGCAAATCCATTCACACAGCCGTCGAGAAGAACGTAATTTTCGTTTTAAAATGTTGTTATAATTGTTCGTATTCTAATTCTGTTGTTTATTGTTTTATATTATTTAATTTTCATTAGACATCTTGCCACTATCACTTGACATGTTTCAATTGTGTTATTATTAATTTGTATACAATTAACGCTGCGGATATTATGAATAGATGAAATATAATTTTAAAAGACATTTATGACGGGTAGCTACTTCCATTTAGCAGAAAGCAAACGAAAAATATAATATAATGATTTGCTCAAAATTGTGAATACACGTACGAATGCGTTTTGAGCATGTAATGGAAAAATATATATTTTCATAGTTTGTTATAAAAATTTGTCTATATCTTCGATTTAATGTTATTCGATCTAATATCAATTACTGGACCATAGGGATAAGTGTAAATTCGAGATAGTGTGCCATTGATGAACACGCGTGGTGAAGTGTTGAGAGGTATCGGGGTACGTGTAAAATCGATTTGTAGTTGTGGAGTTAAGCAGAAAATATCCAGTCAACATATTATATGCAATCGATTTACATACATAATCTACTAATCAATAAGGTCGATTTACTCAAAATTACAAAAATGCTGATGGATCTTTTTTGCTTAACAGGGTCCAATTACGAAAACGACACTGCATCATGTCTTCTGCAAATAAAACATAATAACACATGTGTAATGAAACTTTTAATTCTTTATATTGTTCACATTATTATGGTCGACCTTTGATTAGATCAAGACAGAACCTGCGGTCGATATAAGACTGTAATTCATTTTGTCATATAAAGGTTTGACGTATAAAATTTAGTTTGCCTGCCTTGTAAACTCGCCTTTTAAATAAAGAGATACAAATAACTTATTTATATATAAATTCTCGCACATTCATCGTAATTTCATTAGCCATAGATTATAAACACGGCAATTAAATGAAATTAAAGCACACACTCGTTTGAACACAATAATTACACCGGTGTTTGATAGTCTTTTTTAGACTAAAATAAGATGTCAATAGAAGAATATAGGCGTACGAGTTTTTATTACAGGCTTTATATATTTATATGACATTATTTATGTATTAATATTTATGCTTTGGATGTGAAATATGTAGTGTCGTTTCAGTAATCTACGACGACTTAGTCTTGTCTGTCTTATACAATAATCACAAAGGTAATCTGATTGGTAAATTGTTTTAAAATTTTAATCTTAAACAAAACAAAATCTTTCATTTTACACTACCTTGATAGCTCTCGGTAAGATTATATAATAACTGACTGAAAAACAGCTTACTTATACATGTATACTTACACGAATTTATAAAGCATTATTGTCATTAATACATATTTAAAATATCAAATATTCACTTAAATATTTTAAAGCTTCTTATCTTTGGAAATTTGAATATAGAATTATACAAAGCTGGTGCCTCGACTTTTTAAACTTATATATCGACTTGCCTTATTTTAAAATTAGTTCATGTACTCTTGTTGTAGAAACTTGTTTGATGAGCTGAATAGAAACGTAAAAGAAAGGTTTAATTAAAATCTATTGTTATTATTAATCTATGACACATCGTGGCTGTCTCTTATATAATAAGGAGACAATTTGGCAATGGGCATTCCAATTAAGATTTTCTAGTAATATTAACAAAAAATATATATATGCCGTTATTATTGGTCGAATACATAAACGTATGTGTGTATGTACGTTTGAATTTATTAAAAATGATTATTATTAATCTAAATAATTCCACGATGGGATTCGCTCTGTAAAACTAAGTCCCAAAGTAAATGCAATTAATTACTACTGGTTGACGACAATATAAACGGTTTTATTGGAATATTATGTACAAAATTGTTAATGTTGCCTTTGAATAGCATTTACCTAATGTAAACGATTGCTTTTTAGCTCCGAAGTGAATCTGACTTTAATGGAGATAAAGTCATACTCTAATCATAATAATTTTATATAATTATAAAATATTATTACAATTATGATATAAGCTTCCTTTTTGTGTATTTTATAAATCAATCGAAAACAGGTGCTATTTACGTATCTGCAAGGATTCAATAGTCGCATATTAAATGCATGTGCTATATTTAAATTAGACTTTACTGTTGAATAACTTACACTCTAGAATTTATTATTAAAATTTAGATTTATCTTTTTTGTTCTTTTTCTTTTTTTCCATCAACTTTGTGTATCTAAGTAGTTAAGATTCATTTAATTATAGCATCATCGACCATTTAAAAGGCAGAGGCGAATGTCTAGAGAGACTTGCCTTTTAAAATATTTGATGAAGTCAAAATATATGAAGTAGGTACGTTCAATGTTATATAAAAAGAAATTCTTATCATTATCATAAATATTTTTCTTAATAATACATATAATCACATCAATATAGTCATTCAATTATTACTTATCCATGTATTATTAAATTATTACCATTTATTAGTACTGTTTCATTGTAGCATAATACTTTGTGTATGACATTACATTTTATCAACGATAGAACTTACTAGTTATAGCTGTGTGCAGTCAATTATTATCTAATCTGAATAGCCCATAGTTAAGTCGATAAGCCAAATAGAAATAAATAGATTACGGACCTACAAAAATTCACGATTTAACAGCCAAATCATAAACAAATCATTGCTTTCCACATTATTAATTATAGCAATATGTACATTTTATTGTCCTAATTTGGAACTTACTATTTAACGATCTGTTTATAATAAATCAAATTACAAAATCACGTATTTAATATTTTTTGTAGGTCCATGCAATAGTTATTTATTACGTATTGTTAATAAAAAAAATAAAGGACAGCGACATACCATAGCACTTAGTCCAGTTCAATGTATAGCATTTTTCAGTTATTACGTTAGAAAATATTTCATATAGTGTAAAGTTTATTTGAGTTTTAGTGGAGCAATATCGTCTATTAAATTTTGCCATAAGTCAACATAGAACATATGTAATGATTTATTGAAGATCCAGATAACTATGACGAATGTTTATGACATGTATGTAGTTTGGAAAATCCTTTTGCTTGAAAAGAAATGTAGGAAATTGAACAGTGTTGATATTTTTAAATAAATCACGCGTGCCACATTCAGCATTTTGTAGATACCTTAGTCTAATCATTCCCAGTACTGACCCAGTCTGACAGTGCATTTATGTATTAATAATTAACGCTTTTAATATGTTTGCTACACACTGCCGCATTTGCGAAGTAACCTAGAAATTTATATCCAAAATTAGTTTACAGTAGCCATTAAAATTTAAAGTTATATTTGTTAATGTTTATAATTATCGGATTTAAGTACTTAAAATTGTGTTAGGTAATTTGTTTTAAGCGGCACAGATTGTAGTGATCGCGATATTATTTGTAACAACATACCAGTTTAATATTATGATGCTTGTTGGTAATTTCTTTTAATGTTAAATAGAAGAAAAATATATACAACGTAGATAAAATAATCCAATGGTTATGCAGCAATCCTTCGAGAACATTTCAACATTTCGATCGTATAAAGGACTATTATTTTAATACGTAGATTGTCGTAGAAGCCATATGTGGAGAGAGAAAAAATTTTTGCTAGTTTTGAATAATAATTATTGCAGTAAAATTCATCAGAAGTGTTTATAAAAACAATTTTGACATACATACATACATGAAGGTTTATCGAAGGAAAATTAAGAACTGATCTCGTAGAAATGCTCATATAACAAGGCAATGATGCAAGCGAAGTATTGCGATAGCTTACCTAGCTTAATATTTATTATGTATTTTATATATTAGTAGGGAAGGTCGCGGGAAATTTGTGCAACGTCTAAAATGAAATAATGAAGTTGTGATTTAAATCGTTTTTAAAGATTGTTTCGGTTGTGGTATTCTATTAGATATTGTTTCGCAATTGGTCGACGCCGCTTTTAAATTTGTCGGTTAATATTTTGTTGTTGTACTGTCGTCTTTATAATGTAATTAGACGTGTTATGTTTGGTAATATTTGAATGTAATATCGTAGAAAAATGTAATAAATAAATCGATGAACCTATAACTAATGATATTATGTTTTCGATTTGATTTGGATATTAAAATAAGTTGATAAGCAAAATTGTATATTTTGATGTCTTTGAAAATGTTACTTGATACTCAAAATTTTCTTTATGCTATAATAGATCTCACTTTAAACCTCAATAAAAGGTGAAAATTAAGCTTTTAAAATTGCGGCCTTATTACCAGTTAACCTACTAATCATGTTTATTGAATTAACGAATTGATCAATTTCAAAATAAAGCAAAATCTGTTAAAATCTTTTTAACAACTCAATTTTGACTTTGAATATTGATATGAATGAAAAAATGTTCAAATTAGGAAATAGATACTTATTATGACACTACAAAAAAGTTAACAAAACGATTTTGTTCACAACATGACTACGCAACAATAAGCTAACGCAGGCAATTTTATGCGTCATGTTCATAATATTATTAAATGTAAAAAAAATATATATAACTTAATAATACATTAATCATTTTTTTTCAGAATTAATCCAGTGTCGATACACCCTAATTTTGATTTTAATTAGTGATTTTCGAAATGATTGTTAAAAATAGCAAATGAAATTAAAACAACTTTTTGATTATTATTTATTTTTAATATTATATTTTTAAAGGAATGATACAAGCATAAAATTGTTCTGAAAGCACAGATATAAAGGTTATTCTAAAACGTGGTTGTTATAATTTTTTACACGCTCAGCTTAACGCTCACATATAATATGTATTTAAGTTAAGCGCACGAATTTACTGTCTGTACGACTAATGTTTTTATTAATTAAGTGTCGTTGAGTGTTACAAAAGGTGTATTTTTTCATAATTTTTCATAAACTAAGCACACTTTGGCTACAATGTCGTGAATGTACACTACGCATATGTGATACAATACACGGTTTATCTATGAATAAACTATTAATTCGTGGAATGTGTTGTTTCATTTGTTGTTCGCCTGGTTGAGAACTGCGAAGTAGGAATACGATGATCTTAGAATCTGGAAAAGTGGTAGAATATTTTTTTAATAACCCTTAATTGTTAGTACTTATAGAACTATGTATAAAATAAAGATATAAATGAAAAAAGTAGACGGTTCTAAGTGTTTTTTTTTTTAGGAAACTTAAAAAGAAATATGATGTGGTTGCTCACATAGAAATAATGTAGGTAGTACTTAGGTACAATAGCTATTACACAAAATGAAATTGTTTCTAGAAATAAACGAAAAAACTGAAATTTGTCAAAACGAAGACGTGGAAGTAGGAATCTTGTTTCTCCTTATAAACGTTTAGAAAAATTTACACTTGAAACTCTAGTTTTAACGTCTATATTAGATAAAAAGACTCAATTGTCTTTACAGACGAAAGCACGGGCGATAACCACTTGAGTCGATGCATTCTCCATTTAGTTGGTGGATCAAGTTCGTTCGCTAACACTATTCCAGGTTGCTTTGTTTACAAAGTTCTTAAGATATAATTACTGTAATTTCAGGTTAGTGCGTAAAATTAGAATTCTGATCACCTTAGTACAAGTGTTTAAATTTTTATACTTTTATTGTATACCGTAAAAGGTGCACGCATTAAATACAATGCGCGACCTTATCGATGAGATAGCGATTTAATATAGCAATTTTTGTGAAGATTAAAATAGAATACGTTTGGAATAAGTTTACAATTGTTCTCATAATGTGATATACTAACAGACACAAACGTAGGTCGACATAGCGGTATGTAGTGACCCGCTTTGAATATGATTGACCTCTTCATGCGCTCCATCGCGATGAACAAACACTTCTTGAACTTGCTGTCCTGCTCGTACCACGGACATTGGTATAGGCTGTCCCGAAGAACTTCACTCTGAAGCATAGTTTATTAGAACTTATAGTACCAGAGGTTGATAGTAATGGAGATCATAGGATCGGTTAAATTTTTGTTACATTTGCTTAAATTCAATATGATATGATGAGATTTTTCCGTTTATTAAATATTATTAAAGTATATTTCCGAAATGACATTCAGAGCATAAAGTTATGAATTTTATTGGCAAAATGGCAAATGATTTTGAAGTTCTACAAAACCTAACAAATAACCGTTATCATCAGTCGATAAACTTCCATTTCGTATCGATTGGTACTTAGGCATTTTAACTTCACTCCTAAAATTTCGACATATATTTAGTTATTAAGAATTTAGTTCCAAAAAATGCAATCTTTTACAGCACTTGGAGCCAAATGAAACAGATATTACTTCTCTCTAACTATAAAGTTCAGTATAAAATTACCATTGTGGTAAGCTCGCTTCCACACCAGCAATATAGGAACAGCTGCGACATCATCGTTACCAAATAGTTTAACATCGAGTAAAACTGCATGCTGCTCGGCTCCTCCTTCAAAATTACACCAGAAACAAAATTTAGTAGAAAATAAATTTACTGTCTTATATTACTTACATACTTACGTTAGGTTCATAAGCCACATTACATTTTTTAAGTTTTAATCTGTTTTTCTTAAAATTAAATGTCAATTGTTATTACATACAATGGTTATTCGAAGTCCAATAATGCAGATAATTGCAACTGTTCCGCTCAACTGAAAAAATATGTTTGCGTGATAACTGTTCTCCAATGTTTCTACGAAACTGTAACAAAACAATCGAATAAGTCATTTCAGTGAGATTGTCACAAAACCTAAGATACGATAACTAAGTAGGTAATTAAAAACACCCATTAATGTCCCACTACTGAGCACGGGTCTCTCCTCGTTACTGAGGAAGTCTAGAACGTACTCCACTGCTATGCTCTACTGCGGATCGTGGAGAGGTTAGTGGCCAATCCAAGTGTCGGAAGTTTTTAGTCAAAGTCAAATTATTCGTTTCGTCTTAGGAACTTACTACTTAGAAGCTCACTTAACGAAAAACTACACTCTGAACTTCTTTTATGCCGTCCGAAGGCCTCTGACGTGGTTTAACGACTGCTACCTACGATAACAATTGGGACCGACAGCTTAACGTGTCCTCTGAAACACGGAAACGCTCAAGAAGTTTGAGCCACTAGCGGTCACTCATCTAAATACCGACCGCGTCCGCAGTTGCTTAATTCCGTCGATCGCTTAGGATCGATGCGAGTCGCCGGGCTATGAGCGCTACTCTATATAGGTAATGGGGGTTGTTTTACATTTGTACCTAGATGTTGAGATCGTGACCCCGAACACCTGTGGCGCACACCGTTGTTATAGTTTAATTCTATTGGCAGATTATATTTAGAAGTTTGAATTTACGTTTCGCGTCATTAAAGTGATATAATGTCAATTCAGATTAGTACCCATTCAATAGTTTCAATTTCACTGAATTCAGATATACAAATTATACTAAAACACTGCCTGTAAAGTCATTTGTTATAAACAAGATCTTGAATTTTAGGCAAAACAGTCCAAAGTTTTAATACATTACGTCGTAAACTTACCTGACAACTGTCTGATGGTGTTCGATACATTCCACTATCAATGCGTTGTTTTCTTTTATTTTTAATCTAACGTCACCCGTGTTATCTTGCCTAGTAGAAATAGTAACGGATTCCACCTAAAGTAGTAAGTCATATTTAGCTATAACTGACAGATGAGTACGTAGTTAAAAATAATTGTACAGAGTAAGGAACCTTAAATTACATATTGGGAAGGCCCATATTACAAACCTGAATATCTTCCTGGCATATTATTATATTATAAGAAGTGCACGCTTAGTGATAGTACTTTACGTAAATTATTAAGGCATTAATATTATTACTGAGGTTATATTTTGTTTGTACATAATAATTTCGTATCTTTACTAATATTATAAAGATGAATAGGTTGTTTGGTTGAAAGCATTAATCTCAAGAACTAATAGTTCGAATTGAAAAATTATTTTTGTGTTGGATAGTCCATTTACCGAGGAAGGCTAAAGAACATCACGCTAAGATGAATAGGAGAGGAGCAGCAACAAAAAATATTGCGGAAACGGCAAAATTTTGAGCTTTCCTTGCGTGCGCTGAGTAAACTGTGAAAGTTACTCAAAAATCATGTATTACAAAATTGTTCCCCTCTAAAAGTTCTAAAGTCCGCGACAGCATATGTCTAACTTTTAAGATTAACCCACTATAAGCATTTTTATGGTTATCAATTACTTCTGAAATAATAATTTATATGGCAAAACAACGTTTGCTGGGGTAAGCTACTCGTAGTGTACTACGAGTATAAATTATGTAAAAAAAATTGTTTACAAATTATAAGTTAATGCTTGACTACTATCATAATTGCAGGTAAACAGAGATGTAGCCTTGGAAGTATTGTTGTCCATGCACACTAACTTAGAAGATGCCTGTTTACTCTTGTCTTCCTATAATAATAATAACGCCACGCACTGATAGCCTCACACTAGGATTCCCCGTATCGTGGGTGGCATGGACAACATAGAGAGACATTTACACACACAAATCGAGAACAGAAATTTAAATTCATGATCAAATTACCGCCTCGCTGGGAATCGAACCCAGGACAATTCGAACGGCGGTCAGGCGTGGCGACCATTATGCCACACGGGTCGACAAATGTTGTTTTTTTTATGGTACTAACAGACAAACGATGTGATGGTTTGTGATTAACTGATTACTGTGGCCCATGGACAGTAGCAACGTCAAAGTTATCACTGACACGTTGCCGGTCAATAAAGAACAGAGCATTCTCTCAACTCAGTAAACATTTTCAAAACGACATAGGTAATCGTTATTTTTGTTACAATTATGTATACTGTTTAAACTACTTTTAATTAAATTTTTCTTTTAATCAAATTTAACGATTTTAATCATATTTTTCACACCGTGTGCAGTTTTATCCAACTTGAAAGATAGGATAGCTTACATCTCAATTTATAGTCGCAATATTATTTTTTTGCAAATTATTTGTTTAATATCTTACAAATGATTAGTTCCATACGATTCTAACAGATAGCGGTGTAAGGTAATTAGTATGTAAACCTTAGTCGAACTTACTTGCTAAATTGAGTATGTAAACCTTAGTCACAGCAACGCGTGGTCAGGTCTGGTAGCTTACTATAAGTAATAACTTATTAAGCATTAGATTGACGTCAAATAAACAATTTGATAC